>MQTX01000134.1:444475-456734 GCA_009735665.1 Angiostrongylus cantonensis
ATTTACAGATATTTTTATTATCCAAAAATAATTAAGCGAATTTCAGAAAGCCACCACTATGCCGCCGATCTTCATGTTTGTGGTGGATACATGCATAACATTGGAAGAACTTAAAGCATTGAAAGAAAGCTTACAGGTGGTTAAACAAACAGTCTTGTCTTTAGATATGAAGGCACTGAAGTTGCTATTTGGAATCGTCTTCATTGCCTTACCATTTGTTATCAAAGAGGTTGATCCTTTTTGCGAAACTTTTAAAATCATCACGGTTTAGACATTTTTTTTTTACAAAAATACTTCCTTGTTGTTTTGCAAATGATGGTGAATGTTTAGACGGCGTTGTCTCTTCTTCCTGCAGATGCAGTAGTTGGGATTATTAGTTTTGGCCGAATGGTTCAGCTTCACGAGTTAAACGTACAGGGAATTAGCCGGAGCTTCGTTTTCAAAGTGAGTAATTTTTTTTACTGGTTTCAATGCTGATTTGTGCTCTCCAGATCGTTCCCAGTGATTGATCAAACCATCACTATATTTTAAAAAAAGATGGCTGAAAGAACGGAAAAGCAGAGCCTCAATGGGTGGTGGATAGCACGGAAGTTCGCGGAAAGCGTAATCGCGGGTTTGAAGCCCGCACGATGTTCCTAGTGTTGCTTATTTCTCGGCTTCTTTGTGGTCGTATTTCACGTGATACCGTGGCATGATAAAAGGATTAAGGAACAAATAAAAGTGAAAACATTGAGTAGTTTTTATTTTTTTATATTAAGGTTCTTTTCCACTCGTGGTTTGCCATTTTTTTCTTTTGTTTTATTTTTTGAAGGGAATATTGTCGTGCTAAAAGGAGAAACTTTTTCATAACAAAGTTCTGCTTTTCGATCCGAGTGTGACCAGTTTCTCAGAAGATTAAGTAGGAATTTGACGGAAGAAACACGATGTTGTTCCCAAATGTCATGGTAAACGAAATTTCTGCCAATCAAATCGATTCTTTTAAAGAAGTAACCAGATCTTGCAATATACATGGAATCGATCCTCGTGCTCCATGCTTACCGAGCCCTCCATCCCACCGAGAGCGGCAAATTAGTGCCAGGCTTGTTTAGAGGGATAGCAGCACTGACTCGATACATCGATGGAGCGTCGCGAGTCATTGTATAGGTCAGACACGCATTCAGTCATCTTCAGCGATGCTTAGTTAAATCGGTTCCGTGATGCATCTTTCAGGAATAGATCAACACCGAGATCTTTATCCTTTATCATTTACTAACTAGGATCCGATAACTTGCCATTATTAGCATAGAGGTTTCTACGAAGCTACAACATCTAGCCAAAAGGAATGGAATTCCATGAGATTGAATGTTATTCCATTATCACTTTGCTGATTATATCGTTCGTGATCGATATGTTAAACGCACAGCAGGACGAACACACAGCCGATGGTCAGAGTTCTTCTTTTAAACTCTCGAAGCTGAGGTAGAGAAGATATGATGCTCGGCGAGTCCCTAGAGAGAATAGAATCCGCTGCGTTAATCTTACACACGACAGGAACATAGAATTTTACTGGCGCTCGCTCGAACCACTCGACGATGAACGGGACGTTACGTGAAACAGTGACCGTTATTGACGATTTATGTCGACTGCACCGTTGGAAACACTAGTCACCAGTTGGATCTTCAAAAATTTCGTATGGGAAAAAGGAGTTTCGGAGCTTACTCTAACTCGTACAAGTTAGGTATTAAATCTGAAATTGAATAGGACATGTTATTAGAAACCAGGTAGTGGTTTACTCTTGATGGTTTTCAAAGATTGCTAGTGAATCCATGTGAATGAATGGAAATAAGTGGATAGCTCTTAACATCAGCAATTCAAAGCAACTGTTCATTTCCTATTGCCTGGAGTGGGTGATAAAGCAATCATTGGATCATCAGTATACTTATCGAAGAGCAGTGATCGAACAGTGGGGTGTGTAGGGATTTCTTGAAATCCAAGGGGTATGTTTTCATTCAATGAGCGTGATTGGGTTCTTCAACTACGCTTGTGGTTTCTGTGGCCGCAATGAATCCTGCGATTTGTCGACTGACGAGAGGTACCTAATGGTTCTAAACTCATTGTATTTTTCCACTTTTTATTTTCCTGGTTATTTTTTTTTCCGCTATTTGTTCCTCAGTTCAGTTTCACACAGTGTGTGCCAAAAGGAATCATCTTGGGAATGTTTTTCACTTATCGCAAAGTCTCAATGACAGCAATAAGGATAGAGGATAAAGAGTTGATGAAGCTAGGGATGAGTCTTGCATGCCACTTCATTAAGCATACTAGGGGTGGTTAAATGCGTATATTTGGCCCAGGTAGTGACTTATGTGGACCTGTCGACGTAACGCGTCAGTGTTTTCGTCCACCTGTACACCCCTGCTACCAATTTTCCTAACTCGTGAGAAGGAGGCCTTGGTTTCTCTAGGGCGTATTGCAGAATCGACCACCCGCTCAATGATGGTCATCCGTAACTATTGCGTTGTATGTTCCATGGTGAGGGAGAAGGATTAGAAATTTTCCATCTTTTCCACTATCACTTAATAATTGATAGTGTGGACTTCCACGAATGGATAACACCTATTAAGCCTGTAGTGTTTCTTTGAATTACTTTATTTAGACCTCCGGGTGATATGTGAACGTAAAAAAAGAATGAAAAACACTAGGGTCACTTTTTCTTATAGTTTTCTGCTTTCAGTATGTCTTTTTTCACTAAATTTATAGAGGGATTAGTCTATTATATCTTTTAATCCTGATATAGTTGTATTGTTTCATATATTTCTAAATAAAACCCAAGAATAATGATTTACGGGTACTATGTAAGTTTGATCGGTGTAAATCACTGATGTTACGGGAAACCGTTGTAATGTTTCAGTTACCTAGAGATGTTGAAATGTTTCAGTTACGTAGAGATGTTGAATATGATGTTGAAATTCGTCGGCCCCGGAAGTACAATGCGTTTGCATTTACTTAAAAATATCCTCAAGTTGGTAAACTTCTATGATTGCTCTGTTTTGATTTTTCAGGGCACAAAAGAAGTCGCACAGAAGCAATTGAAGGACATTCTAGCAATGAACATGGGTGGATCTCCGCGTCCCACTGCTCATGGAGGTGCACAGGCGAATTCTGTTCCCCCAGGAGCAACAACCCCTATGCCAATGGGCGGTGGTCATCCTGGATCTGTACAAAGAACAAATCTTGCCTATCAAGGTGGCTCTGCAAGTGCCCCAATTGGAATGCAAGCTATAACTTTCAACAAGTTCCTTCAGGTATTATCACGTTATTGTGGAAAAGTATATTACTTCTTATTTGCTTTTATATTATGAACGAAGTTCCCAGCTAGATTTGTGTGTGGGTAGTGTGTTGTAACTGCAAATTATTTTGCCTTGATCTTTATGGTGAAAATATCTTTGCCATATTGATTAAGGTAAAAACGGTTGAAACCTATTATCTTTTCCGACAGTGTAAAATTTTTCGTGTTATATTTCAAGGGCGCGTTTGGCGCAATAGTCGGAGACGCTCTGCAACACACATTTGGAATCGATTCCCGCACCCATAGCCCACTTACCAATCCTTTCATTCTTCCGTGGTCGGCAAATTAGTACCAGAACTTGTTTGGGAGGATAGGAGCACTGGCTTGATACATCGGTAGGCCACTGCGAGTCATTGTAAAGGCCAGATATGCATTGAATCACCTCCAAACGATGCTTAATGAAGTCATATGCATGGTTCATTCCTCAGGGATTGATCCACATCGACAGAGCTTTATATTTCAAGAACAGATTGCCTTTAACCTATGCTCGACTAATCAAAATGTATTCTGCCATTGATAAAATGACACGAGATTGTTTAAAAAAGGACTTTCTTCGGCTAATTTTTCGGCACCTTGGCGTGCTTCAGAACAGGAGTAATTCGAGTCAGTTGTCCACATTTAATCCTTCTTGGGATGTACGTCTTCGTGGTCGAATTGAGTCGAATCCAGTGGGGCACGGCTCGAATGAAGTAATCTCACTAGGTAGTGCTCACAGAGCGGTTATTGATGCTGATTGTCCGTGGACAATCGTCTGTTCTTCTACGGACAACCCATCCTGTAGCAGTCCGTATCATTATCAGCTATCGCAGAGCGTAAAAATATTTAAAAAATCGAATTCTTTCATCCTCGACATGGTTAATCAGCTTGTATTCTTCCATGTCACTTGTATATTGCATTGAGCTTCTGGCTCATAAAACATTTCCGATCTGGTTGAACAAGCAGAATTTCGCCCACTGAGTAACGATAATGTCCACAAATTAGTCACTAACGCTGACAATTGCTGTACTTGCACTGGAAACCGTCTGAAATAAAATTCTTTGCGCCGTTATAGCGATAAGGTTAAGACTGCCATAAAAATGCCTAAATTCTCCTAATGTTTTGACCATGGTAAAATTAGTTGGATTTGTTTAAAAATCCTAATAATTGTGCTAAATTGGCGATTATACTTTTATTTAACATTCAAAACTTGGGGAAATGTCCCTAGTTTTGGAAGTTTATTGTAATTTCGGGTGAGGGTAATGCCTCACCACATGAGTTCTAGCCCTAAGAAAATCTGCATTGATGTTATCTAGCGCTTTTTCTTCCTCCATGCTCCAGATCGCAACTCAAGCTTATGCTTGGTAATTTTATCATCGGCAAAATTGGAGTCTGACTTGAAAGGGAACAGGAAGTCTGAAATATAACCTCAATTCGAGATCATAGTAAAAGTGAAACGAATACAAGAAGACTACATGCCCACCGTTACCGTAGGGATCGTCGTACCGTCGTTGAATGGTCAGAGTGTATACGTTTCGAATTTGAAGTGTAATCTCAAAGATATGAGTCTTGCTTGTGTGCTGACTGTGTTTGAGAAGGCGCCGTACAAGTATTGCGAGTGGTGCATAGAATTCTTGACAAGGTTGATTTATTAACCAAACTTCTAGCTACCTTAAGGACAGCTTAAACGATCGTTTACCTGAAGAGCGTGGAGTTCTGTGTTCTTCTGCTGACCTACAGCTTCCATCGCGGAGTACTGCTGTTCTCGTGAAGCTCCAATCTGCATAGTGCTGTTCTTTCTCTGCAGCGTCTTAAAATTTGGAAAATGGAAAGGAGCTTTTTGAAAAGTCACATTGAAATATGTAGACCAAAGGCAGCTGTAGGTGAATGAAAGAGGGCTTTACACACAAAATTTTGCATTTAGCCAATCAGTGAATGTGACGAATCAATCAACGACATCATTGATCAAATTACTGTGGATCGTTGGCCTATACCTCAAGGTCACAGACCGCTTCGTGCCACTGGCGCCGCACTTGCCGTAGCTGTCACATTACTCGAAGTGAGTTCAGTTGATGATTTTTGTGTTACTCTTTAACCTTACCACTTTCTTGACTTCAGCATTGCTTCCCCAACACAGGAGCCCGCATTATGATTTTCATCGGCGGTGCTTGCACTCATGGACCTGGTGCTGTGGTAGGTGAAGAATTGAAGACTCCGATTAGATCATGGCATACAATCAAAGAAGACAACGCTGTATACATGAAAAAGGTAGTTTTAAAGAATTTAGCCGACTTTTGTTCCCTCTTTAGTGTTGTGAACTCAATTGTAAATGAAAGCATTATCCTTTTAAGCTTTATTAGTTTTGCTGGGTAGGACTTCATCGAATTGGTTTTCAGGCCACAAAATTCTATGATTCACTTGCTGTTCGTGCTGTAAAAAATGGTCATGTCATCGATATCTACTCATGCGCCCTTGACCAAACAGGACTACTTGAGATGAAAAATTGTTTTAACTCGACAGGAGGTTGCACATTTATTTCTTCTAACAAATCGGAGTCTTCATAAATTTAACATATGGTGGAGTACTTTTACCAAAGGGTGAAATCACTACGAGTTTTACAAAAGTACGATGTCTATGGATCCCAGTTTTCTTCGGCGCTGTTCCTTCTCCTCCATCTTCTTTTCTTCAGATCAGTGCTCTTCTGTGAGCAGATAATTTTTTTTTTTTTGGCATTCCTACTTCTCATGCTAATGTAACATTTACGTTACGATACAATTTTTCAAAGAATGCGCGCTAAATGTTCCAGTTCTTTTCGACTGCTTGCATCAATAGGTATATTGTCTAGCAAAACTGTCAAAGTACTTCTTACTCACTTGGATACTTGGACGGTCCGTCTTAACGAGTTGTGCGGACCCCAGCACATTTGCCATTCGTTTCTTTCCTTTTCAGTCGTCGTCCCATTGTCAGAATAGGTGCTGGATATGTGAGTACTGCCGGACAGTAGTGTGGATTGCAGTGCTACTGGTATCCTTATTTCGCACCTGATTACCAGTAAGTAGACCATGTGTTCGACCTTTGGTAGCGATATCCAGGTTAGGGTGAAGAATAAATAGAGATTATTTATATTCTTATTGAGCAAAGACAAGGTGTTATTTTATTCTTTATTTACGCACAAGCTGACGTTTCGGCGGATTTCGCCTTCCTCAGAGCCTGGAAGGGCCAAGCTGACTTCAATTTACTCGGCCACTGGGTATGTCGCGTAGAGACCAACCGCATAGAGTTTACATGGAGGCGTAATGTGCCTCTCACATTAAAACTGCAGTCTTAAATACTGCCCGATATCACGCGTGATAATGAGGCATTCCTCCCTGCGGTTCACTTTCGTATTCTTGGAATTAATCCAGAATGTTTCAAGATTTTTACGCGCTACTGAATGTGAAAGTGAATAAAAAGCTAAGAAATGGAGTAATATTGCTCCCATGAGGCTGTAACAAATCTTATATTATTAACGTTTCGTCGTCTTCGATGGAGCTACGGTAACTCGAATCGAGTCCATAGCAGTTGTTTCTTTGTACGTTATTGGTCTTCGTTCTTCGTCGAGAGAAGTCGAGTAGAATGGAGCACCGCACAAATGAAATGGCGTCCCCAGTGCTGCTCTTTTATAGAAGACTCTAGCCGCGCTGATGTGACCTGACATATCTCGGCAGCTTCCCATGATTCAGGACGGTGCTAGTGCAATTGTGGATTGAAATTATTCACTTCTTTGGTGACAATTCGTCCTGCAGCAATCGGATTAGTATTAGTTAGGATATTTCAAAGCGAGCATCCAATTCTAAATTTCGCTGAACCTCAGTATGCATGCTGAATATTTTGGTGTATTCATGACCTTACATGAGGTTGTCATAAATCTTTGCTATGGCTAACGTTTCGGGTTTTTCGATTTCATTAGAGTCACGATTACTGTGCCGTTTTACAGGCTGTAAAGTTAAATCTTTGCGTTTCTTAAAAGCTTTTTGAAAATCCAGTTTAGATATTCCTACCGATTGTGTTTCCATGTTAGTTTTTCGATGGTTGAGTGTTGTTCTGGTGAACTGATATTAGTTTCGACTTTTTTCTTCAATGAGCAGACACGAGGTTGTTATTATAGAATTTATTACCAACTAACTAAAATACTTGCAACAAATAAGCGGCTCTGAAGAAGGCAAAATCGCTAAAACGTCAGCTATTCTACCCTAATAAATTCTATAATAACAGCCTCGTGTCTGCTTACTGAAGAAAAACATCGAATTATCAATCGATGCCGAGGTTAACAGAAAGTCGGTCTTGAAATATTAGATTGTTTTTACAGTGTTTATTCACAATAGCTTACGTTTCGGCGGTTTCGTGTCTCTATTCTCTGCATTTCTTCAGAGCCTGGAAAGGTCAATTTCATGTGCAATCTACTCAGTCAGACACTTTCATAATCTCAGCAGACGATCCACATACATAAGTATTTATTCGCATAATTAAGGGATTCTTTTAAACACTAAACGTTGTAATTCTTTGTATTCTTGTTGAGCAAATGCGAGGTGTTATTATTATTTTTTATTCACAAATAAGTTGAAGAGCATTAGAAATGGCTATTTGCCGTGCCAAGTTTCGCGACTCCTCTCTCTGTTCTTTTCCCGTGCACACGTTGGTTGCTGTTCGAAACATGTTTCTTACAAGCGCCCTTTTCGTGTGAGAGGGGTGAGAGGAGAGGTAATGAACCAAGATGTTTTTGCTACTTGGCTTTCGGTACCACTTCGTAATGTAGCCATTTTCGGACAGGTTAATTTGCACGTTCAGGAATGGAAGCCAGTTTTCTTTCGGTTTTTCTCGGGTAAACTTGATATACTCTGACTGTTCATTTAACAACTCGAAACATTTGTCCATTTCCTCTTGTGTTGAGCAAAGGACAAAACAGTCATCAATATATCTACAGTAGAGTAGTGGCCCGAGATCGGTCACTGGTGCTTCCACCTTAGACATGAAAGCAATGGCAAGACTTGGTGCCAGTCGCTGTCCCATTGCCAACCCTCTTATTTGAGCGTAGTAATTTCCGGACCATCTGAAGATTGAGCAGTTCAAGCATTCTTTTAAGAGTGCCATCAACTGCTCTATCTTGAAGCCATACATGTTTATTTCTCCTTCGTGCTGTGTAAGGAGTTCGAATATGGCTTGCATTGCGGAGTCATTCGACACGTTTGTATAAAGGGCGGTAACGTCGAATGACTCAATCACGTGCGCACTGTTGGGCTGCGCAGTACGCAGACGATCCAGAAACATCTGGGTATTTGTAAGATGGGCTGGAATATGTTTCAACAACTGGTTAAATGTTAAAGTTAAAAAAAGGTTTCTGCGTACTGCGCAGCCCAACAGTGCGCACGTGATTGAGTCATTCGACGTTACCGCCCTTTATACAAACATGTCGAATGACTCCGCAATGCAAGCCATATTCGAACTCCTTACACAGCACGAAGGAGAAATAAACATGTATGGCTTCAAGATAGAGCAGTTGATGGCACTCTTAAAAGAATGCTTGAACTGCTCAATCTTCAGATGGTCCGGAAATTACTACGCTCAAATAAGAGGGTTGGCAATGGGACAGCGACTGGCACCAAGTCTTGCCATTGCTTTTATGTCTAAGGTGGAAGCACCAGTGACCGATCTCGGGCCACTACTCTACTGTAGATATATAGATGACTGTTTTGTCCTATTTGTTTTTCTTCCGGACATATATCATCGCGCACATCGTGCAGAAGTCGGTGTTATTATCAGCTGGCACAAAGCGTATTAATGCTTCTAAAGTCTGGAAGAAAAACAAATAGTTATCAACGGACATTATCATTATATTCACCATCAGCATCGTGTATAAAAGGGCACCAATGAATGAGTGTGCCTCATTCGAGGAGACGGACCGCTGAAGAAGACCTGACTCGACACGAAGGCGAAGCCGCCACATCGAGACGAAAGAAAAGCGTGGACCATCGACTCGGATCATCGGCTCTGATGAAGACGAAGACGTCGAAACGTTAGCCGATAATAAATATTATTATCAACCTCGTGTAAGCTCATCAAGGAAAAAATACATATTGATTAAGCACACCGAGGTTCAAGGAAAGTCGGTTTCGAAGCACTAAACGTTGTATTCGTTGTAAGTTTTGCAGTGAACTGGTGAAGAGCAGCCGCACAGAGTATAACATAGGCAACGAATGTCAGGTTAAATGAGACCTTGTCATCGCTGGAATTACCGTTTGAGAGTGTACTTTTTCCTCCGCACCTATCCCGAGGTGCTGCAGTTTCGTAGCCTTGAAATGGCTATTTACCGCCCCGTTTCAAGGATTCCTTCTTCCTTTTTTTTTTAATGAAAATACTGGTGGTAGCTGCACATGTTTGTCACGAGTGCCTGATTTCTGTATGAAGGGTGAGAGCAGAGGTAATGAACCAACATGTTTTCGCTGCTTACTCTCGGTACCATTTTTTTTTACCATTACGGTAGATTAGTACTCGGTAGTTCTTACTCTTTGCCGCATATAGAACAGAATTTGGTTTTGTTTTGCAATACACTAAGGCCTTGGAAAATGAAAATAGTCAGTTTCTAGATTCGTCTGGTTTTGTTAACTATATCCTGTTTTATTGCACGTTCTCTGATTTTTAAATGTTGTAAATCGTTGGCAAACTGTAAAAATATTGAAATTTGCTGTATAAGTATTTTGCTCAATCTTTTTTCTACATGACTCATCAGCTCTGCTATTGTTCAGGACGCGGTATTTCTTGGATTCGTTTTGTTATCGTCGCATTCGTTGTCCACAAAGGTTTTCAAACGTTTTAGGGGTTGTTATGGCTTCTGTTGAGGATTTTTTGTTCTTTATGAGTGACATGGAATGCTGGTCGGGTTAATTCTCTTTGTAACAGTGGAGATAGCTGAAATAAGGCGTTCCTACGTGGATTAGAGGAGAACTTTGATAGGGGGTCGAAGCAGCACCTGGCTTCCTGATGGCACAACTTTGCTGAATTAGAATTTAAAAAATAAATATGAGCAACTTAAACTTGGAAATTTCAAGGAAATGTGGTAATGGGCGACTCGTTTAACTCATCGTTGTTCAAGCAAACTTATCAGAGAGCATTCGACAAGGACGCCAGTGGACAACTTAAAATGGGATTTAATGCTACCATGGAGGTACGGCGTACTGAATTTTGATATTTTTTAAGTAAGTTTTCTTTTTTATTTCTATGTTCTTTTACTGAAAAATGCAGTTTTAAAGGGTCATTTCTTTAATTAACAAAGCCTTTGACTTACTTAACTTAGAAGATGCAACAAACTTCCATTCTCCTAGGCTGTTTCTGCAGAAGCTCAATATCCATCATCTTTATTGCATTTTTTTTTGTCCAAAAATGACTTTTCAAATGTATAGCAATACCATCGTTATAAACTGGAGAAAAAAAAATAGTTGGGAAGAATTAGTATAATATAATCATTTTTTATTTATTGCCTTTCTTTTTCCATGGTAGGGTATGATGTGAAATATAAGCACAATGGTGCTGTGATATTTGCGAAACTTGGACCCAGGCCAGATCAAACCACGATTACCTTATCCAAGAGCTCGAGGGGATTGTTTATCATCAAATCTGGGCAGGATTTAATGGTACTGGTGTTACAGGTGAAGACCGGCAACGGATTGCGAATAGAAGGTGTGCTGGCCTGTTGTGCTAGCGGAAACGTACGCAACGCTTGTGTATCTGACACTGAAATGTGCATTGGTGGAACTTGCCAGTGGAAGTTCTGTTCACTCACACCCAGAACCACACTCTGCGTATTGTTTGAGATTTCCGCACAGGTATGTGGTCATTTGCTTCCTTTTTGACGAGATTTTTAGCACAAATATTTTATACAACAAGTATGCTAAAAAATGCTCCGCGTTTTATGCTGCAACTGTGGACATCTCGTGAATTTATGAACCATTCAATTTTTTTTTAAATGCAGAAAGTCGTAGTGTTAGTGTGGACTGGAATCTATGGTGAAAAGGGAGTGTGTGGCGTTGGTCCGAGGCGTCCTGTGATGCTCATGCGATCGATGCCCATGTTCTATGTTCACCAAGCCCTTTATCCCTCCGTGATCGGCAAGTTGGTACCAGACTTGTCTGGGAGGATAGGAGCACTGGCTCGAGGCTCGATACATCGGTATTCCACCACGAGTCATTATAACGGCCAGATATGCATTAACTCACCTCCAACCATGGTTAGTGAAAAATCGAATGCATGGTACATCCCTCAGGGGTTGATCAATGCCGATAGCTTCATCCTTCATCAGCTTCGAATTCATATGATCCACGTAATGACTGACTAAGTTTCAGCATGGATCTGCAATAGCACAAGGTGCTCGTGGAGTTGTGCAGTTTGTGACACAGTATCAGCATGCAGATGGCAGGAAGCGAATTCGCGTCACGACCACATGCCGTTCGTGGGCTGACATGGCCACTCAGCAACCAAATATCGCCTACAGCTTTGATCAGGTTCGTATTTCTAGAGTTTGGCAGTTTTGATTCATTGGGAAACTTTTTGAGCTGCCTTCATTTATTGGATGCACGAAAATACTTAATTAGAAACTTACACAAATTGTGGCTCAACACTTCTTCCGCTCGCTTCGTTTTTGCAACTGTCATCCATGGAGGTGGTCGTATAACGAACCCGCTGACCCATTTTTTCGATCGTCTTTGTCAAAATAGTTTAAATTCTCTTCGGAGCCGCTCTACTTTACATCCGCCAGCATGGTTTATTATATGATCGGCTAATCGGTGTTTATTTATTTATTTCGGGATCAGCGAGCCAGTTAGCGGTATCTATTAGGGGCGTGAGTGATATCCATGCTAGTAGTTGCCTTCTATCAGCTCCTCCGAAGTCGTTGTCCACATTCGTGGAATGTCCTATATATATATA
>MQTX01000134.1:457411-494336 GCA_009735665.1 Angiostrongylus cantonensis
CGTGAAATATGTGAAACAGCAAACTGCGTAATTTGCCCTTCCGACAGGGGCGGTGATTGCATGAGTTCAGGTACGATATACCTGACCTCTTGCAAGGAGTGCGGAGATGAATATATTGGCGAAACAGGCAGACCCTTGTGTATCCGTATAAAAGAACACCTAGATGGCAAACGAAAAGTAAGACAAAGTACCCCACTAGGCACGCATAGGATACAAAAGCATAGCGGAAACGATTTTGGCATCAAAGTCAATATCCTCGCACAGGAAACTAGGACACCAACGCGCAAACTCCTAGAGGCTTTTTGGATAAATGCCAAAAATCCGGCAATGAATAGCTGGGAGGAATGCGCAGAAGTTACACGCGACCTGGCCCCGTATCTTTGGATCAATTTCTGATGTGGGGTGGCGCAGTCATTAACCATATGCGACTATAATCAGCTGTTCTAACCTTCCTCATTGGAAGTCATGTAAAAAAGCGGTGTTTTTAGAGCTGTTGATCATGTGATTGCCATGAAGTTTTTCGTCTTACTGTAAGTGTTGTTCAAGTGTTTGGCCTAATAAATTGTATATCAGCATACCCTTCTAGGCTCTGAAGAAGGCGATACTACCGAAACGTCAGCTACTGTTGTGTTGTATTGTATTGTGTGTTTTTCTATGGAAGTAAATGTATGCTGTAAAACAACCTCGCGATTGCTGAACAAGAAAACTACGCATTACCACTAGTTGCTACAGTAGAAGGTGTTGTTCTGGGAAATACTTCATATGCTGATATGATTCCTTCAAGTATACTATAGGGAGGCGCAGTGGTCGGAGGCGCCCTGCAACATACACGTGGAATTGCTCCATGCGCCCATGGCCCACCAAAGCTTCCATTCCTTTGGGGTCTGTAAATTGATAGCAGACTTGTCTGGGAGAATAACAGCACTGGCTCAATACATCGGCAGGCCACCGCGAGTCATTGTAGAGGCCAGATATGCATTCAATCACCTCCAACGATACTTAATGAAGTCGAATGTATGGCGCATTCCTCTAGGATTGATCAACGCCGTGAGCTTCATCCTTTAAACTGAAGCGCTTCTCAGCCGTGTCGTGGTGATCCACGTTTTCATTAAACCAAATTATGATTCTGGAAAAACCGTGCTCATCAGCACGTGTATTTAGGTCACCAATTTCTTATTACCATTTGCAATGAGTACAGTTTGCTGTGAGAATAACATTCGAATCCTATGAAACACGTCTTTAATTTTGTCGCCTCTAAATTTACATTATAAGGAATTAAAAAATCGGAAGGTAGGAAATTAAAAGTTTTAAAAAAAATTCTGTATACTTGTTGCTCGATGAAGAGGGTTCAGAGAGGGAAAATCGGTTTAATAAATTTAAGTTACACAAGCACAGTAACACTGGTAGAACTGTGTAAGACTTGCTCAGAAACTTGAACGTGATCTTGCTTATTGTTTGAACTAAATTCTACCCCGGGCAGTACAGACATGCTTTTCACGAAGCTCAAAGTTGTTCAGGTGGAGGAGTCGGTCCACTGTTTGCTTCATGCGAACTGATAAATAATGCACTAGGTTTTTTTTAACTGGTCATTAAATTAACTTTTAAGGGCGCTCTAAGTCGAAGATGTAATGTTCTTACAGTGTGAAAAAGGGAAGCCGTGTATCATATATGTCATGTACTGTGTAATTCCTATTTAGGAGAAATAAATGTATATTTGTTCCTTAGGAGGTATTGAACTACCAAACAGATTCCAGGAAGCTGGTGCTGTAGCCATGGCGCGTTTAGCATCATGGAGGGCTGCCAGTGAGAACGATACTCCGGATGCGCTAAGATGGCTTGATCGAACATTGATTAGACTGGTGAGTCCATTGGGTTTCACGAACTGCTTTTCCAGTTTCTGTCGTTCTGACAAGTTCTAGTTTCAGTGTCAAAAATTCGGTGAGTACGTTAAGGATGATCCCAACTCGTTCCGTCTCTCGGACAAATTTTCGCTGTTTCCTCAATTTATGTTTCATTTAAGAAGATCTCAATTCTTGCAAGTTTTTAACAACTCCCCTGATGAAACCGTATATTACAGGTGAATATATACTTGATATGATTTAGTTTTATTTAGTTCTTGTTTTATATTTTGCAGTATTTTTTGAACGATTCGTAGTTTCCAGTTGTTAGCTTTTTTGGAAAGATTTTTGTCTATTGGCTGCTCTAAATGTTCTAAATGCTATTTACGAAGTTATGTTTCTAAAGAGACGTTTCTATAAGAATATCCCGACTTCTATGTATTTTGAGTGTTTCGTTTTCTTAAATTTTTGACATTTCCCGTTCAGTGGGAATGTAGTGTGTTACCATCGGTTATACACTCTTTCTCTTTTGCTTTTTATTCCTTTTTTTTCAGGCATATCCTATTCATGGAAAATGTGCTTGAAAGTACAACAATGATTCAACCTGTGTTATTCAGTTATTCTTTCAGGTGAGTTATGTGGATTGAACAGCATTCCTTCGTAACACAGTGCAGTCTGTTTTGTCAAATTGCTTACCCAAAGCACTAGTGTTGTTTAAATATCAGTGCTTTGATGTTAAGAATAACATAGGAACTGTTCTAGAAATGTCCATTTAGCAAAAGGCATGCTCTGCGACCATTGTTATTTTTCCTTTTGATTGAAGTGTTTAAAAGGATCCATGCGACCCGACCCAAGAGATAATTGTGGGTTATTAGGGAGAAAGTTGAAAGTTAATGTTCGGATATTCTTGAACTAAGTTGATCTATTAATTAATTGTACTTCGCGATATTTTTTTTTCTAAAATTTTGTTGTTGTGTTGTGCTTTCTTTGCAAAAATATGAGGAATTTGTGGAAATTTTGATTGGTTTTTCGATTGATTTTTTAACGAGATTTTGATTGGATTTCGGTTATAGCGGAGAATTCTTTTCTCTAGTTGTTTTTCTTTTCTCTAGCGGGCCACCGGAACCAGTTTTACTTGACACTTCTTCTATATTGCCTGACAGAATTCTTCTCATGGATGACTACTTCCATGTGTTAATCTACCATGGGCAAGTATGTAGACAGCTTTACTTCTGCATTTTTTTATATCTATTCATACATTCGTTATGTTTTAACAATACATTGCCAACGTTACTGAAAATGTTTGTTCCATCCAAGTTTATTTTATGATCCACCCATAGTTTCCCTTCGGATAGCACATTAATGTAATAATGTGCTAATGTGCTTTTGCTCTAGTTTGTTTTAATCGAGCCTGATATCGCTGCAATTTTAATGTTCGTATACTGGGGTTTTACTTACTTTCTTACTTGGATACTTGCATGGCCATCCTTTACTGGTTGTGGCTGCCGGCATAATTTCCATTTGAATTTTTCTGGTTGTTTGGTGTTGCTGGTTTAGCTATTGTGGCTCTCTGAAGTGCTGAGACCAGCTAGACCAAAGTCTGCCCTAGGTCGTTCGTCACCACCACATGCAGTCGCCGCCATTTTGGATCAGAGAGAAATTTGCCACCATGCGACTAATTTCATATCAGGACGGTGATGGATCCTGGTATTATTAGGTCATGTGAGACCCTGAGGGAGGAGGAGGGGGGGGTTATCCCACGTTGTATATCGCAGCCTGACATCCAGGAACGCCTCCCAGCCACGATGAGGCGGTAAACCATTGGTAGGAATGGTGAAGTCACTGTTCTATATCTGATATGCGGAAATGTTAATCGGCGTATTTTTCCTTGTGAGACATCCCAATTCTCGGATTTCCATGTATTGAAGTTTTTGTGTGTTCTGTTTATGTATCTATCAAAGAAAGTGTTATCAGACAATTGCTACTTGGAAAAAGATGAATTATCATGAGGATCCGCAGTATGCTACCTTCAAGCAGTTGTTGGAGGCACCAGTAAGTGATGCAACCGCAATTCTTCAGGAACGGTGGCCAATGCCTCGATATATAGTAACGGAATATGAAGGATCTCAGGTGTGTGTTCTTTTCCGAATATGATTTATTGAGAACGTAGGTAATCTTACTTGGAAATCGTTTTAGGCGCGGTTTTTGCTGTCGAAAGTAAACCCATCACTAACGCATAACAACCCGTACGCCTCGGTTAGTTTGTTTTCAAATTTTCTACTTGTGATATGATATGAATTTATGCCAGTATAGTGAAGAAAAGAGATAATACCTAAAAAAGGAACGAATTGGTTCACTTCATATGTTAGAGTTCTTGGAGGGTTCAAACAGGAGCGATGGGTGCTTGCTCATACGAGGCACTGTTCTCGTTCTAATGATGGAGTGGATTCGCAATCGATTCTGTCTGTATAATGTTCAAAGAATTTCTCATTTCCAGTAATAATTTGTCTTACTGCTTCTATGAAGTCACCCAAGAACAGTGTACAGACTGGAAATAACTAAAAGTTATATCTTATGCTAATTCATTCCTTCTATAGTCTTATATGAGTAAAAGTGGTTTGGTTGCTTTCCTAGATCTGTAAAGTAAAAAAGTAAGACTACTTGCTAGTTAGGTGAAGATAAATTCGTTTTTAGAAATATTTTCACAACTTTGTTTATGGAAAATGGTGAATGAACTGGGTCGTATTGCCTTGGTTCACCTCAAATCTTTCGTTTTTCTGCAGGAAGGAGGCGCTCCGGTATTCACAGATGATGTGTCGCTGCAGGTGTTTGTGGAGCATCTCAAAAAGCTAGCCTCTTCTTCATCTACATAGTTAACATGAGTTGAAACGTTGAGCTGTTACGAACCTCCGACTTATGTTTCTCTTCATACAGTTCTTTACACAGATATGATTCCATGCAATTTTTAGGATGCGAACTTAATTGTGTGATGTAAAAAAGGATGTTATGCAGATTTGATTTAGTGGTAAATAATGGCTAATTTATAAGATTAATTTATTTATGTTATATGCTTTTGCGATTTGGGATAAATCAAGTGTTCTTCATCGAAAATTGCGTTTTTTGATTTCTTCGGTCCTACATATGTGTGACCGCACCTAATTTTGTGCAGCGGCCGCATGGGACGATGTTTACTTTTTCGCCTGGAGTGGTGTGCATTGGACTCGATGCTTGCGGTGAGCTGTGAGTAATTACGGCAAGATGAATGGAAGGGAAACGATAGACTATTGGGAAAAAACCGAGTTTTGAAAACCTGGACCATTTTCATAACATACTAAGTTAAGTAAGTAAAAAAAAGCTTCACTTTACTCGATTGTGCAGCGATAACGAGGGAGACATTGAAAGTAATGTATGTAGCCTCATGTGGTTCCGATGAAGTAGTTGGAGGAGGTCACATTGATGGAGAACAGGGTGGATTTTTAACGACAGTTTATGGTTGGTAATGTGCTCCTGCTTATTACAAGAAACCTTTTTGGAACCCTTGTGGCAAGAAAAGTTGGAAAGCGCCATCTATCCACATTCGTTTGTCCCTCGATTGAGTGAGTGATTGGCGAAAACAACTGTTCAAGATCAATTCACTTATTAGTCTTGTCACTTGGAATTACAAGAGAGTATATAGGTGTAAAGTTCTCCCAACGGTTTACATCGTTGCTAAGAGGTGTTCATCGGTGTCGGAGTGCAATGTACAACGGATATATAGAATTTCTCTATCTGATAGTTGAATTCTCTATAACGGGGGATTCATTCCTGGCAGTGTCTCCCAAACTGAAAAGGAGTCCGGCGTTTCCATTGGGAAACCTGGCAAAGAGTAAACCGATAACTACATCCACCACCGTCCTGATATCAAAGTCGCATGGTGGCAAATCTTCCTCTGATCCACAAGGGTTGCGACTGCCTATACTGTTGAAGGTCTGGGGCAGACTTTGGCCAGGCTGACCTCTGGATTCCGGAGAACCAAAATAGCTTAACCAGCGTGTCTCCGAAAAATGGTGGTTATGCAGGGGCCCGCACAACCAGTGAGAACGAGTCATTCAAGTATCAAGTATACCAGCGTAAACAGGCGTTGAAGTTGGGTTCTGTACCTTTCTGAGGGAAAGCATTATGCGGTTAATATATGTAATATAAGTTGTGCATGTTAGACTACAACTATTAAAATTATGCACAAGGGATGGTTACAAAGCTGACATGTTAGCGCATGGGACATCCACCACAAACTGGGAGGATGTGAAAAGGTTCCGCCTAATGAGAGTGATATAATGATGGAAATGCTTAAGGAGACTTCATTATCAAAAAAGTGATGACGTATTGCGGAATTAAAGAATAAAAAATGTCGGTTGGAGTTTAAAGAAATGTCATGACCAGGGTTACGAGCTAGAAAAATGGAACCACTCTGTATCTGTATGGCAAATTTGCCAAACAGACGAGAACTGGATATGGCCAGTATGACGAAGGCTACTGCTTGCAATCCTTGAATGGTTTGTCTAGAAAGTGCAAATTTCAATGGTTCTACGTGGGATAAAGTATACATGCAAAGTTTGTAGATTATGATGGTTGCAATACAAAGTAAATTCGTTGGAAAAATGTACATTTTAGGGGAATCTGATGCAGATTCTATATGTAGAGTGCTGAATTGGTAAATTATAATGATCGTTGATTGTAATATGGATGTTTTTCACAGCAGCTTTTATACCATCAACGAATGTGGCCACTTTTTACGTATTACCTACTTGTTTTTAATGGCAGGATCACTAAATGAATTTAAAAAAGTAAATTAGAAATTACTAAGTAACAACACATTGTGATTTGTGCCACATCTTCAGCTTGACTATATCAATGCTGATTTGTTGTGCCCAGATCAATCCCGTTGATAGCCTCTATAGGTCAATAGCACGGCTGAGAGAAAGGCGAAAGCAAGGACTCACATGTTGTGGTGGTGGTGAGCGCGTTGGTCCCCGGAAAGAGTAATACCGGGTTCGGTCCCCACCGTAGACACCTATGAGCCGGAGCTTGGCACATATCTCAGCGTTATTGTACTTCTTTCACACATAATAATACCCTACCGTGAAAAATTGTAATAGGCAGTAAATAGAAATGTTAACAAAACAATGAGTATTTAATGCGGGGGATTTCTGCCCATAAATTTAATGGGCCTAATGTTCCCCACATACGCATGAGTATCGATGCATATAGTAGAGGATATGTTAAGGATATAGAGATATATGGAGAGGAGTTTCCAAATTTTGGGCTTTGGGATTATTTTTTGTTTGGTTCTGCTCTGTCAATATTATGAATTCGTCGTTTTCTCGCTTAGCAATCGCGAGGTTGTTATACAGCATACATTTACTTCCATAGAAAAGCACACAATACAATACAACACAACAATAGCTGACGTTTCGGCAGTATCGCCTTCTTCAGAGCCGCTTTTTTACATGACATGAAGGCTTTTACATGTGTATCCGTATAAAAGAACACCTAGATGGCAAACGAAAAGTAAGACAAAGTACCCCACTAGGCACGCATAGGATGCAAAGCATAGCGAAAACGATTTTGAAGTTAAAGTCAATATCCTCGCACAGGAAACTAAGACATCAACTACATATACAAGTGAGTCGTCAGCCATATGGGACTCTGAGCGGCTGTTCTTCCTCGGGGGAAGACAGATGAAAAAAGCGGCTCTGAAGAAGGCGATACTGCCGAAACGTCAGCTACTGTTGTGTTGTATTGTATTGTGTGCTTTTCTGTGGAAGTAAATGTATGCTGTATAACAACCTCGCGATTGCTAAGAGAGAAAACGACGAATTCATAATTCAATGCCGAGGTTAATAGAAAGTCGATCCTGGATTCTGTCAATATTGTATAAAAAGAAAAGCAGCGATTTTTTGGGATTACATAGTGAAAAAGCTGCAGTTCATTGACACGTAGGTTACGACGTAGATTTCTATCCATACATAGGCGAAAGGATTTCATTGAAGAAGATCCGATTTGATATGATGACGAAAGCACCGCTTCGAGAATGCGAGGAACTGTGGACCATCGACTCGGATCATCGGCTCTGAGATAAAGACGTCGAAACGCTAGCCGAGTAAAGAATGTTTATCGAGCTCGTATAAGCTTATCAAAGAAATAATGTATGTTGATTAGTCGTACCGACATTAAATGAGATTCGGTTTTAAGATACAGGAATAGAAAAATTGTTACAAAAATCCTTACAACATCATGCCGATATTGTAAACATTCCTCTCAAATAGATTTATTTAACAAACTGTAACTCTCACAGTCTACACTTTTCGTGCGCTACATGGAATTTTTACATCCTTAGGCCTACTCGTCTACCACCTTTTCCTATAATTTGAAATTATTGTAATCCGTGTCCTTTAAAACAGGTAGATTCCCGCATTTCCAATATTAACTCAAGCTTGCAACTTTGACCAAAAGTTTATACAAGCAGTGACACATAGTGAGTGAACGTTGTTGAAAAATCGGCAGAACAAGATTTTTTCACGATCCGTGTTTCACGTCTATTTTGCAGATCCCGACACTTTTGACAATCGATTGCTTTCCTTGTATCCATCATCCACGAAGGTCTTCGAACTTTTACGTGTAGCTTCAGCTGCTGCTTGACGTTTTCAATTCCATCTCGAATGTCGAACAATGCTGGTTGTCGACAAGTCGACGAATAAATAATAATAATTGCATTATTCTGCCTGCTATTGCTGATAGGATGGCTGCATCTCAACGTCCGTAGGAGGATCGTTTCGTCTATATTCAAATTCATGGTCAGACCGATAATTTTTATTTTCTGGTTACTATTTGATATACGCGACTGGTGTAGCAGACTAATCATCCATGACAAAAGAACTAAAAGCTATGGCAAAATTAACAAAGCTGGGTCGGAGTGTCGACAAATCGACCAATAAACATAAACTAGTAGAAAGTAATGTTCTCTATTGGAACTTTATTCTTTATGTGTTCTGATGGTGCCGAGTGCCCTACATTCATATCCTATCCTAACCAACGGGCACGCCAGTAAATACGGCAACTATAACTATCAGATGCACCACTGGCTAACGAACACCAAACAGGTCACAGTAGGATAAATAATGTGCAAGACAATGCAAGGCTAACCGTGTTAGGGGGCATGACTCTCCCTGACGGTGCGCGCTCGTTACTAGAATTGGGACCGAGTTTCTCGCCATCTGAACCCATTTCTAAGGTAACCTTGCGTAGGGTCGCATGTAGTTTACATGAGCTTCAAGATAGACTCCGCAAAACGGCTAGAGATGAAACGCGAAATAGGTGCGAACAGCACCAAGTGGAGGCCTTACCAATAACACCATTTCCTCAGCGCATAATATCAGGCACGACGAATTGCTGATCCCGCGACCCATGCCCACTTGCTCGGATCTAGCCATGCGTCTTAGCACAGCCGCTTCCCTTCTGGCGACACATGGACATCGCCGACGTTCTTCTTTCATCACCCTTTTTCCAGATTAATCTTCTTCCTTCGCAACTGATTCTGTTTGATTATGTGGAAAGATTGTTAAATAAGGACTCATGTTCTTGCTTCACCAATCTCGGCTTGCTGTAGCCGTGCACCTCTTGGCTAAGTATCACGTCATCAACGTGTACCTATGTCTCATCGCACTGGAACGTGAATTACATAGTATTACACCTTCTTGAACCATGTTGAACCTTAAAAACGCCGCTACAAACCATAACGTTTTCTCATCGTCCAATTGGCTTGATTGTAATCTATTTTACAACTCGGATATATCCATTTCATCATTACTCGTGCTTGGCCACGGCAACTCTTCGAGCAACTACAACTTATGTATTAACCTCCTATTCTCATACTGTTAAACTGAACAATTGTATTCATTCATAAGTTTGTCACTGCATCTCCTTGCAACATGAGCTATGTTAGATTACTCTCTTAAGCTTCATGAGGGCTTGATCTCCTATGCGCTCACTTCAGCACCATGTAATCCTCACACATCTTTCGTTTCTTTTATAGCATGTTAATTGTCTCTCGTTTAACCTTTTTATATCAACCACCTTACTTGCAATTTATTGTACATACATTTCTAGTCTAACCGCGTTATCGTGTAAATGCTATGTATATAAATGGTTTAATTACTCAAGATTGGTGTGCCCGGTATTGTGATTGCACGAAAAGCGCCGCGTGGCACAGGCAAAGGCGAGCAGCTAATCCGACCGAATCTTCTTAATTACTTGGTATCCATATGTGAGCGGGTCGTCCCAACACTGCTCAAGTCTATTCCTACTACAGTCCTGAGATAGTCAAGCTAGAACGTTTACAGCTGAATTAAAGAGAGTGTTTCTTTTTCACACAGGACAAGATCTGCACCAATTTTCCAACCTCAGAGAGTTGAGAGCTCTGGTCAGCTTGGAACGGGATCGAACCAGCACAGTGCTCGTGATGACCGGCATCATTACCACTACAGTATCTACCCTTGCAGAAAGTACAGACTTTTACAGACAGAATGCAAGCTAGCTAGTTAAGAAACAAGTTATTATCACCTAACAATCATAACAGCAGCTGCCTTGTATAAAAGAGCACCTCCAACTGAGGTTGCCTGATTGGAACGGTGCTCTTTCGAAGAAGATGTGACTTGACACGGACGACGAGGGCACCACATTGATAGTACCGTCGACTGTGAACATCCACTTGGATCATCAGCTCTGATGAAGCCGAAGACGTCGAAACGCTAGCCCAATAACGTTTATTTCATCAACTTAGTGTTAGCTTGGCAATGAAATAATGTATATTGATTAGTGGTACCAAGGTTAAAGGGAAGTCGGTTTTTGAAGCATACAACTTAACTGTTTCTACCAAGTCATTCAGAGCCCACAAGCGGATTTCCATAGTCGAAGTTCGCTTGTCGAGCAATGAAGCGATTGAACAACAGCTATCTCGTCCTGCAGGCCTTGAGGGCTATCGTTGACGTTCGTGGCTGCCGCATTAGCTTTTGAAATCTTTGCCCTTTGAAACTGTATTTCAGTGTTGTGGATATTTCGATTATATCAAATTATCAAAATTTATTGAGTGATTTTTGATACGTTGGAAAGGAGGAAAAAATGAGGAAAAGAAGAAAAGAGGGAAAAATTTGGAAAAGTCTGTTGCATATATATGTGCCAGGTTGCGACGTTATCGAAAAATATGGAATGGAATTGTAGTTGGGTTATCAGCCAGTTTTTTTTTTTTTTTTGAAATCATGAGAAAATGGGATAATGTATAGAACTACGTAACGCAGAGATTTCTAAGAAATACTAGAATATCTAAAAAAAAATTAATAGAGAACTGCATTTTAGGGTGAAAATACAATAAAAAGGGTGGAATAACTTGATAAGGGAAGATCGACCAGTACGAGTTGGTTTCAATCCACGGTGAGTGTAGTGAAAAATTAGGACTGGAATACATGTACAGCCACAAAGGATTAGGCATTAGACATTAAGTGTTAATAAAAGAACAAGTTCGAGGTTCGAATAGCTACAAACGGCTCAAAGTGCTCAAGTTACTTCTAAAATCCAGAAATTATACAGTGTGCTTCTAGGGTGCTGAGTATGATATATGACAACCACACAAATAGGAAAATCATTGAGCTGATGTATTTTATCCGAGTGGGACCACCTAATTCACCAGAGATGGATTTGTTGTGCCTGAAAGGACCAGTAAAAACAATTGCGGGAAGCGAAGAGTCTCCATAGTGAATTAGATTATTGTTATAATTCTATGGATAAAAACAAGATAAACTTAGGGTAAAGTAGGATAGTGACCACGACAAAAATTGCAAAATAAAGAATGGGAAAATAAAGGCTAAACTTAGACATGAAATGAACTTACACATTCAGTACTCTGAAAAGCTTCAAGGCGGCCTCCCATTTGCAAGTAGAACTTTCAAAGAGGGACAAGTGTTGGATAATCAGAACTAATCAAAGCAACATGGGCTAGGAAAGTAATTTTTAGAACGAGTATTCAAAAGTTTGCACCTCGGAACGATCATGCAAAGAGCAGTTGTGTAATGACGTTATGACAAATGATAGGGATGAGTTGTCATCCCCTAGTTGTGAAGAACAGACAAAAAAAACGGAGACAAATTAGATCATGCTATAGTTTTGGAACATGCAGAATTTGTGATTAAAGAGTTCTGAGCTTCCTTCTTCTTTGGTTTGTTCTAGATTAAAAATAATTCAAAGAAAAGTAGTTGGAAGGCTATTAAATCCACCCCAAACTATTAGACTTTTTTTCTCAAAAAGGTCGGTGTATCCAATTAGACCAGCTATCACCGCACTTCTATCACTAATGGGTTCCTCCATCTAACTATATAGGCAAGAAGAACACACTCAAACAGAAAGCTACCTTCGGAATTGAAGAACAGCAATACAGACGATTGAGCCGATGATGAACATCGTCACCGAGAAGGCTAGTGAACCCGCGTTCACGCTGAAAAACATGTGTACTGATGTTGAGATAGTGTTTCATTTCAAATATGGCGCCAAAAATGAGCCAAAGATATGGTGCTTGTGAAAATGTTCTTCTTAGTGAAATCAGTGGATGAAATGCTTCCGAAGGTTGGTGGCTTAATAGAAAAAGCAGTGCTTTCCCACCATTTTTCTCAGGGCTTTCTTTATGATGACACAACAATTCTTTAATATTTTAGTCCTTTTTTGAGAAATAGGCAAACATTCAGTGAAACATGGACTAACATGAATTTCGTTCCGTTCCAAGCATGTGCACACGCTGCGATTGCCCACGAAATTCCAATACCCAGAAAGACGTTGACGGCATTTGAACCCGTCACGTTCCCTATAACGTAGTTCATTACACAACTTCTCATTTCGACTCTACCGCTTAGGGATAAGTAAGAGGAAAGGCAAGGACAATATGTTTCCTTCCTACAATTTTCCATCTTCTGTATTTGAGAAGAAAAACAATGTAACAAAGAAGCCAAACATTCAGCCACCGATAGAACTGTCGGCCCATTTGTCCTGAACAGCGGCTGTCCGCGACGCGAACATATCTGAAAAGGAAACAGAACATACAAACGAGGTGGATAATACCGATGAAACAAAAATGTATGAGGAAAAAACAGCTAAGTGAAGCGACGGGAGATGACGTTGATAGTTGGAGGACATGTGGGAATAGTGGGGCTCAAAATTTCACGCTTGTTTGCTTTGAGATTTTCCTTTTGCTCCTAATGTTTCATTCTATTGAGCTCACGGAAAAATTTGAATTTTAACCTCTTAAAAGCCGCGAAAATTCCTATATTCGAAAAAATAAAAACTTGTGGAAAGAAAGTGTGTATAACTTTTATCCCAATAATTGATGCCTATTTTCTTACCAGGCACGCTGGTTCCCATGGCTACAAGAGTGATGGCAGTTACTGTGTCCTTCATTCCCACAGTGCAACCGAAATGTGATGCCAGATCGCCAATGATGGCCGTTATTATACCGATCATTATAATAGCAACGAGAAAACATAGCCAGCCTGTAAAAAAATTTCGTGGCTTAAGAGCTTTCTTTTGTTTTTATCCACATCTTTTTTTTTACGTTAACACGCAGCACTCCGTATGAGGCAATATGACTCATTAGCACCTGAAAATTCTAATTGAGCCCTTCAACTTTAAACAAGAATGTATAATCTCATGCTGAGGTCCACCTTTTTAATTGAAGAGACTTCGTTCTGATGCAGATCTTTGCTAACTATATTACTCTATAATAATGGAACTATAACTTTGCGAAGCCCACTAAACGTTTCTCTCTCCACTTTCTAGTTTCTGTAGAGTCGTATTTGGAACATCAAAGCAAATGAGTATAACATATCACGTAAGGAGCATAAAAATGATTTGCCTTTATAATAGACAGTTGGCGGGACGAACGCAAACAAAAGCTTCCACGGTAGGGCAATATGGTGCATACATTTCGCTTTCCAAGTTATCCTTCCGTCGTCATCTGAAACAACCTAACTCTAAATATTTTAAACTAAATAGCAAAGCGGTAAAGCACAGCCGAAAGGCGTTAACGTTGAGATGCTATGCCCACCCAAGAATGCATTGATAACAATGCACGCGCGGGTGATTCTCGTGTTATCAATACTTGGCGGCAAAGGAAAGACTACGTCGCTTGCAGAGTATTTATTTTTCGTTATCTATTGGTGAGAAAAAAAGTAAAATTTAAAAAAAAGCTGGAAGCTTCGGCACGCTGCATTAGTTTGTCGCTCTAAATCTTGGCAAGGCCGGTACAGAACAGTTTTATCCCCAGTCTAAAAAGTACTAAAAGTGTTGGTGCGTCTAATGCAGAGAAACAGTGCATGTCACTAATAGCAATGATTTATCGAGCCCGCAGTCGTATTGGCAAGATGGCGCAGGGTGTGTGTGCCGACGCATCACACCCGCAATAGAGGTTCAAATCCACATCAGTCGTGTGAAGAGCAAAGTTATCCCTGTCTGACGAATGTTGAGGATAAATGTAGTTTCTGACGACATGTTATTATATTAC
This sequence comes from Angiostrongylus cantonensis, assembly GCA_009735665.1. NCBI lineage: Eukaryota > Metazoa > Nematoda > Chromadorea > Rhabditida > Metastrongylidae > Angiostrongylus > Angiostrongylus cantonensis. The sequence continues at coordinate 471,827 of MQTX01000134.1, forward strand.
TTATGCAGCCAAATCGCTTACATTCTAAGCTGGCAATGGGCGTTTTGGCACAAGAAACCTCTTGGATGTGAAGTTATCCGAGGAACTGGTTAAATTAAGATCGTCGTAGTTTTTCTTTAATCTGAATGGACTTTACTATGCCTGGGTGATCGAAGGTGAGCAAGAAAATGATGATAGTGAGGTATTCACGAATGAGATGAAATTACGTAACTACCACCTATGGAACTTTTCAGAAATTATTAATTTAACGTCAGTCGCTATTTTCTTCGAATAGGCTGACCTCCTTCAATGGTGATGGCTTCGTTGAACTGCTGCTTCCAAGAACTCGTACCGACCATGATCGACGCGTTAGCGTTGGCGAGCATTCGGTTAACGAAATTCTTGAACTCTTTGTCTTCGGTGATTACCACCTTACAGCGATGAAGTGACAGGACTGGCCGGCCACCATTTCCTTCCTCCTGAATATATTTATAGGTATTATAGGTGCTACAAATAGAACTTTTTTATTCATATATTTAAGAAGTGTTAAAACACTGAAATGAGGAAACCTAACTCTATAAAATTAGAACTAGATAAATATAGTCACACACTGCTCAGGAAAGCTTATAGAAAATCGTGGACTGGAGTGGAGAAGCAAAACTATGGATGGGATTCGTAAAGGTAATATCGCAACCATGTTTATTATTTCTAACAAATCTTACCCCTGACTTTTTTTCAAAAGGTGTATATTTTAGGGTGGAGGAATTCTCACGTCAATAATGGTTGATGTTCATCAAAGCAATGGCACACCCTTACGATAGCTTAGTAACTTGAGAATATGGTAAGACTCATTTCGTCCAAATGCGATGAATGCTTTGACCACTTTCATCGAGCTATCAGCTAATCAAGAGACAAGCAGAATGAATTCCCATGAATTAACGGATGCACAGATACAAATCTTCACGTCTGTATGTGTGTAACACGTTGGAGAGTTGATAAGTCTGTTTTGGCATTGGTCTCTACTCGGAGTTTTTTTAAAGTTTAGTTTAAAACTCATGCTCATTAACGGATAAAATTTGCTTCTATTAAATTACAATTATAGGTGAGATATATTTGAATAATACGCGGCACTCCGTAAATGGATAGACATTCATAGAATTTACCGTCTTTCTACTATCATTGCTCCAAATCGGTTCTGCCAACTCTATGTAGAAATCCTCACTCTTTTCATAATCATCGTCGTTGATGATTGGAATGCGAATCTCCGCCCTAGATCAGAATGTTTCTTTTTCCAAGTGTGCAAGTACAATAGAAAATTACTTTATTTGTTCGTCGTTGAATCGTACAACTCCTTCGCGGTGCTCGTAATCTTTGCCGGCTATAGCCAGACCGTCTACGGTTTTGTAAGGAATCAGTACCTCTCCACGAGCACCTCTTGTACGAAGAACCTGCAACTGACTATTCTAATTATTACTTAGCAAGATATGCCTTAAATCCAATGCCATGTGCGATGTAATCTAATGCAAATGTTTTGAGCAGGGTTTCAAAATCGACTTGGAGTTAAACAAGGCCCGATGATGCTAAGTAAAACAAAAGTTAGCAACAAACGTAAATGGTAGCTGTAGCTCTAGCACTAGCTACCTCGAGATCTCAAGCGAAATTACAGTCTACCGTCATTCATCGAGAAAATGAGGAAAAGTGAAAGGGATATTCAAGTAATACCTAAGATTACACACAAATGTGACAACATACATGGATGACGGACTAAAGGGAACGAAATTAAAAGAATTTGCTTCGAAACGTTCACGACATGAGGAAAAGAGGTATCTAGCTATCTAAATAAGTACTCTATCACATTCGGTATTGGAAAGAAATTACTATAAATTGGCGTGTAATCGGTTGGAACTTGAAAGCCAAATAATTTTTAGGCAGCAAATACGATCTAGACTGTAGTGATACGGTGATGAAGATATCGTTCTATAGGCACAAGTTTCTGACACCTTCGGCACTGTAATGCGATGTGCCCACCAAGCGTTTCGTTCCTTCGAGGTAGGAAAATTGGTACCAGGATGGTTTCGGAGAAGCTCTCTCCGATTCATAAACGCTGCCGACCGCCTGTGGTGGATACTTTTACCTTCCGTCACTATCACAGGTTGGTAGGGCAAATTGACTCAAACAGTATTTAACGACGTTCATAACAGAGAATCAAAAATCCTCAAGCAACATCTTAACCCATACTAAAGCTATAAGACCTGCTTACGTATCGATCACGTTTCTGTCGCACAATTTGAAAGAAGGAAATCGTGAAATCGAGGATTTAGCCACGAAATCAGGTGTTCTTTGTTCTATTCACTACATCCTCGGTGCTCTAGAAAGCTCCCTAAGCCGCCCGTTTCCCTCTGCTCAGCTCTGGAGCCGAGTCGTTCAACATGTTGATTTCTTGACCTGGACAGACATAACTGGAGCATTCAGAGATATTCGTTCCATTGAGTGTGAATGGGGCACAGAAAACTAATCCGTTCCTCATGAGCATCTTTTGTGTGAGATTTAGTCGAAGACCAATCTTTTCACAGGCTTTATCAAAGTCGGCAAGCATTCGTTTTGCATGCCTAATACTTGGTGTCACAAGAATGATGTCATCAGCAAAACGAAGGTGGTAATTGCCGACCACCCACTCTCACTTCTATGTTGTCTCATCCCAATAATCTCACGAAGTTCTCGAGGATGGCAGCACAGTTTTGGCGAGATGGCATCGCCTTGCCTAACCCTTCTTTTTATGTCTATGTCAATATCGTTAGAGAATTAAATATTTGACAACCATAAACAGCGTAACCAATAAGGTCAGCAATGTTTTTCTTGAACTGCGAACCGCAAAAAAGCTTTTACGGTCTTTCCTCGGGAAAGCCTTTACCTTTATCTTCTAGTCTTTATCTTTTTTCTTCTTTTGAATGCTAAAGAATGCTCTCTTAAGGTCTCGGCACCCGAACAAGCGCATATTTTTCTTTATAACGAAAGGCAGGTGTAGACAAGTCTTATCTTGACAAGACTATAAAAAACAGAAAACTATATCGTCTTCACTATGCCGGGCTGACGAAATGGTGGAGATCGGACACAAATTCGATCAGTAATTTTTGTAAAGCAACGAAAGTGGAGCCTAAAAGATAGGTACATTGGATTTTTTCAATTTTCCTTCTAAGCCTTCTAACCTAAAAGGTTTCAATTATTGCAGTATTAGAAAAAACCCATACTTTGTTAAAAGAGAAAAGAAATCTGATGGTAATTCACCGTGGCCACATATTCCCCAGCACTCTCAGCAACTTTGAATTTTTCGGAGGCGAATCCAAATGCTCCAGCATGGTCGTCATCGATAATCAAGACCGTTGCAGTAGAAGCTGCACCGAGACAGACAGGAATCGGAGCCGACTTAGACGGTGAGTAAGCGCGAACCTGAACAGCATTTACGGAACAAATCAATGAAATGAGAGCTATAAGTGCCATAGAATCTTCTAGGATAACAATTGGAAGAGTTAAAAACTGTGTTCTTAACGTAGTAATTTCCAAAAATATGTAATAGTGTAAATCTGTACCTGAGATAATCGCACTAGAAACTGCTCGTCGTCTTCGTAAACGCCGTTGTCAACTATGGCTATCTTTATTTCTTGCCTGAAAAAATGCATTTTGAGGGTGATTTTGCGGGGTACGTAAAGTCATTTTTCATCGGAATAGCAAACAAGGGCTCAAAAGTCGGAGACGTTTACGACTTATTGGAATGTTGAGAGATTATGAATCTTGCTCCTTGCTAGTTATATGTATCTAGTGTTTTCTCACAGAAGACTAATCAAACGTTAAAGCTGACGAAGAGGACTGTTCTCACAGGTGAGCCACGCCATTTCGATAGCCTGCTTGCATATCACTTTGACTCTAAGCGATGCATCACGCCATTTTGAACATTTTCGTCACAATAGAACACCGATGTATACGCTGGAAGCCGTGTTGAGCTTTTTCAGTCAGGTTATAAATTATAAGCCTTAGCACCTTTCAGCATTTAACAATATTGGGTAATGAGTGCAAACTTCAGAACTGTTTTCTCGCCGTATCATTTTCACATCACGGTTCTGTATGAAGCAGTTTTTTATCCAAGAGCTGTCGATTGACAGAATGTGAATCCACTAAGATGGCTAGACTGCTCGGTATTTTTGAGTCAAAATATTTCACGCTAATGAAAATCAGTGTCTAGGCTGTTAAAGTTATTCATATAATCTCATTGTGCACGCTTATCACCTGTATCACCTGTAGTCCTGTTGATCGCCAAGTGACTCGAGCTGGCCCCAGTAAATCTTCCACTTTTCCTGTAGCGTGCAAAAGTAGCCCAGTGGACTCCGCTCGCTCTAGGGACTCTTCGAGCATCATGGTTTTCTCCTAGGCTCCTCGTGAAGAACTCTGACCATCGGGTTGGTGGTCTTCATGCAGTACGTTTGACATCCCGAGAAATCCAGTCACTAACGGCCCTTCCCCTGTGCATCGGGTGTCATGCATGCGCATTACGCGCACAGAACGGCATCTTCAATTTTTGATCGTTGACGCAGGTCGGAGCTTCGGATCCCAACACTTACTTGTGTGAAACGGGATACTCCTAACGTCGTCCTCTCGACTGTTCGTTTGATAACGTTGAGTGATCCTTCATCCTGCATACGCAGCGACCAGGTTTCTGACGTATATGTTAGGACAGGGAACACCGTTTAGTCGAAAAGATGGGCACGGAGTCGGGTGTTCTTTGTCCTCTTCGCTATATTCTTGACGCTCTTGAATGCTCCCAAGCCGCCCGTTTCCCTCTGCTCAGCTCTGGAGCCAAGTCGTTCAATATGTTGATTTCCCGACTTAAATAGACATAACAGGAGTATTCGGAGGTATTCGTTCCGTTGAGCGTGAATGGGGCAAATAAAACCAATCCGTTCATCATAAACATCGTTTTCTTTAGATTTAGTCGAAGACTAACCTTTCCATAGGCTTTATCAAATTCGGCAAGCATACGTTCCGCTTGGATAATGTTTGGTGTTATAAGGACGATCTCATCAGCAAAGCGAAGGTGATGTATCTGCCAACCATCGATTTTCACTCCCATATTATCCCATTCCAAGGTTCGCCTGACGTTCTTCTGGTCGGTGGAGGTAAATAATTTTGGTGAGATTGTATCGCCTTGCCTAGCCCCACTTTTGACGTCAACGTTAATATCGTTGTAGAATGGTGAGATTTTGGTTGTGAAATTTTTCGACAGTTCACGAAGAATCTTTATGTACTGAGTAGGAACTCCTCAACTATCAAGGACTTCCATGACTGCTTCTATCTCAATTGAATCAAAGGCCTTCTGTAAATCGATGAAAGTGAGACAGAGCTCATACCCGCCATTAAGGTAGTCAGTCTCGACGTGTCTTTCTCAACTCATCGTAAAGGTCATCGTTTCCTTCCTGAGTAAGCACAAGATTGCTCCAAAAATTTACTCACTAATGACTGAACATTCGGCTATCACACGTTCATCAGAGCTTGAAAAGGTCAAACTGATACACAGTTTACTCCGTCGGAGACTTTTTTGACTCCAGTAGAAAAAGTCAACACCTTGATTTCAATCGTGTAAGAAACAGGTTCTTTTAATCAAGAACAGTATCAACAGACTAATGCTGCGAGTGCATTTCCAGTGTAGAAGTCACGGAGTTGCAGACATTTGACGGTAAACAATCACAATTGCTAATGAATACGCGAGACAGAGTGTAGAAGCAAAACAATGTGACGTTACCATGACACGTCTTAACTCTTACGTGATGATATGTCCTCTGCAAGAGGCAGGCGTTGGGAAAATGGGCACGTCCAGTTTTAAATAAACGCATCTGAGTATCTGAGCTCGTAGTGAATTTAATTTTAGTGGTTGGTGGAGCCACTGCGACACGCACGTGGAAACGATCCCTACGTCCGTGGCCCACCAAGCCTTCCATCCCTTCGGGGTCGGCAGATTGGTACCAGACTTGTCTGGGTGGATAGCAGCACTGGCTGGATACATCGGCAGGCCACCTCGAGTCATTGTAAAAGCCAGATATGCATTCAATCACCTTCAACGATACTTAATGAAGCCGAATGCATGGCGCATCCCTCAGGGATTGACCAACGCCGAGAGCTTTATCCTCTTTTATTAAAAAGGAACTGCTTATATTAACTTATGTTGCATGATTCGTATCCACATCTATTTCACAAATCTCAGCACCTCGCTCATCTGATTCGTTTCCTCACAGCCATTGTCCACGAAAGCCTTCGAACTTTTTGCATGTATTCGGTTGCTGCTGGAGGATTGTCGTCTTCTTTATTCATGCCATTAAAAATTGACCTTTCCCATTTTCACTGGGGTCCTGATATAGCTATGTTAAAGCGTTCCCACTTGGACTGCAGGTAATGAACTGTTCCCAGACAAGTCTCATACCAATTTTTCGACTCCGGAGGGACGAGAGGCTTGGTGGGCTAGATGTGGGTGGAATCATCGAGAAATAGAAACTGCTGTCACCGATGAATCCTTGACTACATGAAAGAAGTTGGCTTTTGACATCAGGACAAAATCTAACTTTCTGGAGCCTATTATTTGCACTTACATTTTATTGCCATAAAGCTCGTTTTTTGAGCATGAAAAATGTGGCCAATGTATCGGTTATGTTTACAACTGCCGCTTTTCTGTTGGAATTTTAAAAATGTGGCGACACCTCTATGAAAACAAATAGAAAAACAGTAGGACAGTAGAAAAAAGTCTCTTCCATCAAATCTATGAAGTTCTGAACTCTTACAATAGTTTTTATGATTGAGAAATTATGGTTCATTTGTTGAAAAACCAGATTCGTCGTCAAAGGCTTAAAAAGCACTGGAGAATTATAGAAACTCACTCTTTCATTCCATGTTTGAAGGTGAGCATTCCTTCGACAGGAATGAAATCTGAGTGCTCTTGAGCGGTGTCAGCGACAGTTCTGAGGAAAAATCTTTTTTCATCCTGGTTTCCCGTGTAGCATAGAGATTAAAAGAGACACTCAAAATAGCATCTTCCTATTATACAAGGCGCTTAGTATCAAACACTACTAAAGAATCGAAAAAAATGGTTAAAATTCGGGAAAAAGCTCGACCTGTAATGCACAGTGACGGTGGAATTGGGATCGGTGGATCCGCGGTCACAACGCACCTTTACTTTGACCTTCTTTACATTCTCAAGACATACGTAGTAATCTGGGTCGAATCTGAATGGAACTGATGTTGAAGGATATAAAACCTTAACTTTCGTTTTCCTAGAAAAGTTCGAAACGCCATTGTATGAGCATTAGAACATTTGTAGTGCTTTCAACATTTTCTAATAGCCTTCTCAAAAAATGAGTGCGTTCATTGAGAGGCAAAATGCTAACTACTTTTAGAAGCGTGCACTCGCAACAGTGGCTTACTTCGATTTCGTGTTCACCCCACCACCAAATGATCCTAGGCTTTAGCTGGCACCACCCTGGGTGATGAAGTTCCAAGGAATCAAATGTATGTAATACTGTTGCTGCCTGTTTACTGTATTATCCATCAGTTATACCTCTCCCGCTTACATCTTTATTGGCCCCATCTTCTTCACTAAAAATCACTTCTCGTTGATCACTTATAGGAGATTCTCTGCAAAGTACTAAAGACATATTTTTTCCACACGTAATTCCAAAGTTGTTGTGGAGGTAGGTCAGTTCAAAATTAGCCATTGCTTCAAATCTTTAGAATGCCAAATATGCTTGGTGATCGCCTGGAAGTCTGCTGTTTATTGGAGAAAGAATTGCAAAGATGTCGGGCTTCGGGCTATTTCAAAGAGATTTATAGAAGCCGTTGGAGAGAACTTTGTAACAAATCAATTCAAAGAATTTTAATTTCATATTAAGGTGAGTCAGAAATAGTCGAGGATTCTCGAAGGAAACTTTGAAATGCAATAAATTGGTGAAAACACATGAGCGCTGAAAGGTACACGCCCGTAGGATAACGTACTAGCAAAGAATTTCGGTGTTCTAGAAGTAACTAAATATTCGAAAAGACTTCAAGCAGCGGGTTGGATGTTGAGAAATTCTCAAATGGTAGTTGTCGAAATGATTAAAAAATTGGTAGCCTGTTGGCGAGGGAACCCATGTGTTTAACTGGTGAGGCGACATTTGTAGACCAATTCGTTCAACTTCGGCAGCGCTGATTGCATAGAAAAAAGTCCTTAAGAAAGTTTTCAGCACTTAATGGATTTCAAGACAGTAATTCCGTGCTGTGAATCTTTCAACAGGGTTGGGAATGTATTCGTGGAGTAACCAGCCGAAGATCACAAAACTGTCTTGTAATTTCCTTTTTGAAAAAAATTGTGTATCGGGCCTCTCAATGGTTTACCACCCTATCGTCGCTAGGTGTTCCTGAGTTTCGGGTTGCGATGCACAGTGGACATATTCATCCACTTCATAGCACATCACACATCGATCAAGAAACGGTCGCTTTATGGTGCGTGAAAGAAGCGCAGTCAGATATCATGACGGTGAGCTAAACACTCAAGCAGAACCCATCTATACAGCTTTTTCAATCTTCCATTTCCTTATAAATAATAAATGGCTGTTAATTATAATGAACGCAAGGGTTGAATATGTGTACAAATTCTCAAGTTAGTTCACCGCAGAAGATAACATCAATTATTGCCCTCAGATTGCGCAGTCACCAACTGCCCGTATCTGCCGACAACCTTCTCCGTTACGATGACTCACGTCTTTTATGGGAAAGATTTCAAAAATGCCGCATCTTCAGATTTCGGTAGCGCTTCTCTGATCGTGATTTGGTGAAATTCCAATTGTCTTCAACCGACCAGTGTCTAGTTTTGATCTTATGGAACAAATTGGACACAATCTCCACAATACCACGGCATGGCTAAGTCTGAAGCCACTGCAGATTAATTATTACAAACAGCGCTATACGAGAAGTGCTTAGGGAAAACGCTGGTTGAAAGTACAACATAATAAGTGATGGAAAGTGCTGAAAGCGCTCGGTGTTGACCAATCTGCGGATAAGCGATCGAGACTCGATTCGTAGCATCATAGATGTGATCAAATGAATATTCCTCCTATACAATGACTTGCAGTAGTCTACCGATGTATTAAGCCAGGATTTTGTTCTAGTACTAATGTCAACGACGGATCGATGGAGAGCTTTGCTTATCCGAGAAGCGAGATCGACAAAGACTGCGGCATCGCTACCTATTGCGCTACACGGGCACAAAACAAGGGAAGTCTGTATAGGAAGTGGTCAACATTTTCAAATAAAGCTAATACAAGTTGCCCACTACTTGCCAACCAATCAATGTAATGTAATTATAGATGTCATCCACAATACGTCGAAGAAGCAAGAGTTCACTGAACTTCTTCAGGATGTTACATGAAAATTTGCATGGCATCAAATTCTCATCATATTGGGTGTGAGGTTCGGGACATGCTGCTGGACGACGGCCCGTCTTGCAGTAAAATTATTAATTAGCGAAAAAAGTCAAATAAAGTAGTAATAGCTGTGTTACACTCCAACACAACTAATGATTACGGTCGACTACCAGAATCTTTTAGCCATTCAGATATCATTCATGCTTTCAGCATTCACTCACTCAACGACGACCACGTCCTGCTTTTGCGTTCGTGGCTCGATCAGTTCTTGGGCTTTCTTCTTTAGCATAGTTTTCGTGATATCACCTTGACCAGTCAATTGACGGGTGGCCTGAATTTAACGTAAACATTCTATGGGCCTTAAAATGACAATGCTTCATGAAGGGTCCTGCGTGGGACCACATGGCTTGATTACAGGTTTCTCCGGACCATGTGTAAGCTAAAAGTTCTAGAGAAGTCCTGTGGCAATTTGCCAACTTCTTTAGAAAGATGGTGCATCATCATCTTGTATAGAAGTTGAACCAGTTTGTATAGAGCGTATGTTGCACACAACGTCGTTTACCACTGCTTTTGGCAACTCCATTTTTATTAATTAATGCATGCCAATATTTTTAGCCATTTCAAAAAATTGTGTTTAAATTGAAAACAGTAAGGTCACATCGAAAATGCCTTGCATGGCCTTATTATTCGATCGGTCATTCAATGGCTGCCTGATCAATCCGACCAGTGCTTTGCTACAGTCGACCGAAGTTTGAAATTTTCTTCTCGAGTCGTTTAACACTCAGCTATTAAATTCGTCTAGATTTTGCAAAAAGCTAAAATTTCAGACATTTAAACGTAGCCACCTCTTCGTTGTTCAGCAATTGCTTACTTTTAATCGAAACTTTGTTTGTTATTTTTATAGACCTCTTTACAATCTTAGTATAACGAATTTAAGAGAGTTTCAGCTTACTTGAATTCGATAGAATGCTCGACTCTTCTTTTGTTTACTCACAGCGCGCTCCAATGCCAACTTTTCCGATTCCTCTAAAGGGACGTCAGGAAGTTCGGCACTGTGGAATGGAGGTTATTAGGAGAATCTACTACTTGAAACCATTCTACACTCTATCAAAAAAGGATACCGAATCTTCTTGAAAATCTCGACGTATTCTCTTCGCTGTTCCTCGTAGGATATCACGTCCTTATCAAGTTTTGAGGTGATCAGCATTCTAGAAAAGTATTTGGAAGTTTCATTTCAGGCTGAATAAAGCATAAGGCATGGATATGAAAATACAAAACGTCTCATATAGTTGTTTATCAATAAAAATTACCATCCCTATCGTACAAATAATTTTTGAAGAATTATATATCGCACAGCGTTCTCGTTCTGCGTAGACATTTGTAGCACGTTTTCCACTTTTATTTTACTTGATCCGATATCACATGCTGTCTGAAACGCAACATTTCTCTCATTCAATTCGTCTGCTTACATCCATCATCCACGAAGGTCTTCGGACTTTTGTGCGGATTTCATGGCCACATGAGAACCTTGTCTTCCTCGTGAATGCCGCTGAATGCAGATAGATCCGACTATCTTTAGCATTCTCGAATAGCAGTGCTAGGACGTTCACCACATAGATCGAAGCGGTGAGCTGATCCCAGATGAGTCTGATAGCAATTTGCAGGCGTCAGAGTCATGAAAGGCTTCAGAAACCTGAGACGCGAGATTTTACCAGCGACCATGGTGTATTGTTGAGCACCATTTGCACTACGCTACACATTTGTGATCAATAAGGAAATCTTTATAAGGAGTCTACTCCTTACCTTGATTGATGTACCGATGTGTTGTTCGTTGCCCAGATAATAATGCGGTGAGCGTTCTTTCATTGACGAACTAACACCAGGTTGATGAATAAGTTTGCTCGCCCAGCGTTTCGACGTCTTCGTCTTCCTCAGAGCCGATGATCCCAATCGATGTCCACAGTAGTTTGTACACTCGATGTGATGTCACCGTAAAGTCGGATCTTCTTTAGTGGAACACTGGTCCAGTGAGGCAACCTCGCCGGGAGATGCTCTTTTACACGGGACGGTTGTTGTTGACAATGATTTATTGAAATACGAAGATTAATGCCCGTTAGTAAGGTATTAAGATTTCTCTCCACTGGGGCATCTCTGACCATACGTGATCGTTTCAATGCGTTCTGCACGTAGGGGAAAAATTATCCTAAAGTGGAGAGGTGTCAGAAAGCGTGTAGTGGAAACGAATATCGATCAGCTGTACTCCCTGTGTTTGCAAACTGCTCATTATTTCATCATTCCAAAATCAGTTGTTCTCTACTGTTTTTCTCGTGTATGGTTTGGATGATTTTATGCGGTAACTGAGTAGCATGTCGAGTTGACCACAATACTGTCCATACGCGTGGTGAGAAAGGGGTTTTAAAAAACGAGTTTAAGAAGCGGCTTAAAAAAGGTTTACAAAGGTTTAAGTACTACAAACGGTACCTCGGATCGTCGTTGCCATTCTCGGCAGTCGCAATGGTTTTCTCTTTCATCGAATTTCTTCGTGTACTGTGATGCCGCGCGAAGAACAAATTGGGGTTCTCGGGGAGTCTACGGATTAAAACTACAATTAATGTGAATTCGAAGGACCTAACTTGTTCATGACCACTGATGAACCACTCATTAGGGGTCTATTGCAACATCGCATTCATATATTTTCCATGACAACGAAAATATACCATCACTACTTTTCTTCCACTGTCCTCACTTTCAAGTAATTTGAAACACACGATAAGTATCGCACCATTTTCGACTATAACTGGTTTGAGTTATGCAACGTTCTAAAACAGTTATCCAATCTATGAGAAATGCGAACGAAGAAATAGGTTAGGCTTTATCAGCAAGGTTCTAGATTCAGCAGGATATTTGAAAAGAACGAAAGGTTCTAAGCTTAACCAAGAGCGCCTGAACAAACATTCCACGGTATTCCACAACGATTTATTATCGCCGGTCTCCCCATCCTAAGAGGTATGTAGGTCTCGCATAAGAATAATTTTATTCTTACTTACGAAATAAACTATGAATGAATGCGGTAGAAGGTATTTTATGAACGTAAATATAGTAAATGTGAATTGAAATCTACTATTTCTTTCTGTGGCTTCTCATCATCGTATTATTTCTGTAGATTTGGGATAAGCAATAATGCAGGAAACCAAATTTGTGTAAGAATGATTCGGTTTGAACCATTTTAGACCAATACATGTGTATAGTAATTAAATAAAAACAAATCATGAGATCAAAAGGTAGTTTGGAGTTCGTTTTTACATGTTTTAGTGTAGGAAAAAACATTTGGCCCCTCTTTGACAACTGTGCGCTGGTTCTTTTTTGTGGTGTAAAGTACAAGGTAAAAGGAAATCAGAGGAAATGAGACATTTTTACCGTCGTCCGAATAACTTCGGGTAACTGTCAGCCACATAGGCTGAGCTGACAGTGAGTGGAAAGAAGATGAACGTCAGCAGTCCTTCCCAAACCTGCAAAATGGACGTCAGTCCTTGCTAAACCTGCAAAATGAACGCCTTTTTATTGATAGTAAGCGTTTTAGAAAGACGCAATCCGAGATTACGAAATTTTCTCAGCCACATTACAACAATACCATATAAGCAATAGCGTTTTCGATCTTAACGAAAGAAGAGCAGTAGCTCTTGCCAATGCTCCACAGTTTGGAAACAGCATTTTCAACGCTCACCTACGTTCGCCAATCGCAGGACCAAGATTCTCTCATTGCTGGCAAGGCGTGATTTTGGGAACCGTGACAAATGGGGCGATGCCTAGTTTTTTAGCATTGCGGAATCGCTGATTTTCTGAGTAAGACGGTAATTTTCAATAATAGGAAGAATCTCAAAACATGCATGGTGGATATGTTACTCTATTTCTTATAAATCACTACGGTCTGCGATACAACCATATTGTTGTCGACACTGGAAGCTTTATGCAATTACTTTGTGTCTATTTCTATATTTTCTACTATCTCGGATTTCATAGGACAACCAGGATTCACTGTAGTTTCTGGACTTGAAGTTATAATCAATTATTATGCAAATTAGTCAATGAACTTGCTCGGATGGATCCATAAATTATTCCATAAATTCAATGGAAAAGTGGAATAAGATCCTCTATCAACATAGGAACAACAAGTTACGTACAAAACAAACGATTTATGGATATGTAGCACTAGTAGGTCGTCCTTATGAGGTTGGACATGCTCTCTGGCCGAGGAAGAATCGACGGTCATCATAGGATCAGGGCTAAGCTTATGTCATACCAGTCCTCTTCTTCACATACATGAAAATCAATTAGTAAGAATAGGAATCAGTACTGTACCTAGTCAATAGAATACTATCAAAGTTGCGTCGTTATTTAGACAGAACTACATAGAATCGCCAATTGTTTGCTGGTTCTTCATCATCTGTAGCACCCACTTTAGACAAAGGCTACAGGGTTGACAAGGCGTTGGTTCATATGAATAACAAAGATTTTGAAAAGTGCGATCTTTGACACACATGTCGCTGCGACGGGCCATAAAGTGTCGCTACTAGAGTAAAAGATGCTGCGCTTTCCGTCCCTTTTCGTCAACTTGAAGGATGATTTAAGGTTGAGCTTTCCAGTTTAAGGCAACAGCAGTCATGCTACTCTGCATAATCATGAGCGTCCGCTCAGCACACGAAGTCGTTCACGACGCGTGCAGACAACAACCTCGTGTTAGCATATCAGTAAGGTAAAGACTATTGGTAATGTATTTCAACGTTAAATGAAAATCGGTACTGAAAGAAGCCATCTTCAGATTGTTGATAATACATTTTTATTTCATTAAGCAAAAGCCGTAAGGTGAGAATCCTGATCGATTCCGAAATCATATGTGCAGAGATCGTTCTTCTATTGAGATTAACGATGTTGGTGAAGGCGAATGTTTTTCATTTCTTGTACTTCATTTACGGCCAAAAAATATTTAGAGTAACTAACAGCTCCGAATGGTCCAGTTAACTCTTAAATGAGCTGGAAAATTGAGCAGCTTTGGAGAACCTACGAAAGCATTAGGAAATAGATACTAGGGCAAAAAAAAACAACTGCATCTGCCCTAGCTTTTGCCTACATAATTTTTTGCATTACCTTGCTTCTCAGAGATCTGCATTGTATCTAAACACGATGAGAATGACTATCGTTAGTGCGCAATGCGCTACAGAGAGGGTGATGCTGAAATACTTCATATCACGTAACTGAGAGAGAGAATCCGGAATTCCGTTACACGCTGCTGATTAAAGATCAGAGAAGTTGATGCACAGGCCAAGGATACTTGAAATTAAATTTCAGAGGGTATCTAGCATAAACGATGGGTCGATCGGTAAATTAATTTGACAAGCAACGAGAGAACAAGTGACCTGACGATAGGTGCTTGAGTAATTAATCATTTGACAGGTTGATTATTAGTTCGCAAAAGTAGGCTTCTCTGGCTAACAAATCCTAGAGAATTGACATGATAAATTTTAAACATATCAAGGATATTCTTAACTTTTCGCACTAGCGCCACAAAGTTAAGGTGAAGTTATGTTTTTGAAGTCAATATCATTATCGTCAGTGAGTTATTTGCACCTAATTTTCTTGGATTAAAAGACACAGATATCGGTTTTGGTAGTGTTATATAGAAACAGAACGCCAGAACAACGTTTGCATTGCTTTGCATACCTCCACTTCATTGGGGCTGAATACGCAGAGAATGAGGTACAGCCACATATACGCGAACGTTGACCAGACCACCGTCACCCAAAACACATATTCGTGCTGAATTCGTCGCACTTGACCGGACGGAATCACCTTCAAATCATTCAGTTTGTAAGGACTCTTTATTCAACGGAAAACTATAAGTGTTTCAATTATTTCTTCATTGGATTCTCTACACTGAATATGGGAGGAGTGGCTGAAATACTTTTCAAATATGCTGACATATGAGGATGTGAAAAAGCTCGAAAGATGCAAACGTGCCACTTGCCCTTGTCGTGCCACCTGAATATATTTGTTTTCTTCTTGCTTAGTTAAGGCTAAAAGATCTCTCGGCTCTGATCAATCGCTGAGGGATGCGTCATGCATTCGACTTGGTTAAGCATCGTTTGGAGGTGATTAAATGCATATCTGGCCTTTACAATGATTCGCAATGGCACACCGATGTATCGAGCCAGTGCTGCTATCTTCCCAGACAAGTCTGCTACCAACTTTCGGACCCTGGAGGAGTGGATGGCTTGGTGGGCCATGGGGCAGGGAGCGACTCCACGTATGTGTTGCAGGGCGCCTCCGACCACTGCATCGCAAGCGTTCCCAATCCATTTGTCTTGCTTAGTTACATCAAAAAATCCAAGGTGTTGTCGTTGTTACTGTTTTCTTCGTTTTTTGTGAAAATACTGTTTAGTGTTGCGATCTCGTCCAGAATTCACTCTATCCCACAATTCCATCTCATTTTCTTAGCTTAGTAATAACTTCACTGCATAAAGTAATGTTAATATATCTAGCACGCAATGAAGAACAGTGCTACGATGACCATTTTCTCTCCAAGAACGCTGGCTACGCACTTTGACTAGACGTCAACGTCATCGGAGGCCAGCATATGCTTCAGATTATCGACAGTTCATCTTTTTTTGTTCACAAATGTAGTGGATGGCGAAGCTCTTCACCAAGATTATTCCGCCCATCACAACAAGGACGTTCGATGATGCGCAAACAATTCAGAAAGCAGAAATTCGGTGTCCTGTGTCACTGAAGTCTGTCGAGAATGCCACCTGCCCCTAGTCCTGACTTTTGTTGACGGTGAAAAAAGGTTCTGACAATGGCAAAACAGATGCAATTTCATTGGCGTTTGAGAAAACTAAGAGATCAAACTGATTGGTACTGAACAGGCCCTGAAGTATGCTGCAAGATCACACGTGTTCACAAGACACATTTCCTTGGGGATAATTTTGGATTGTAGGAATCTCTCCAAAACGCTTCGAGAGGTTTACGTGCTCACATTTTGAATTCTTTCGCAAGGACAGTGACTTCTAGTTTAAAATCAAGGTTAGACCCATCGTCAGTTGTGTAGACAGGCCCACGGGTTTGATGTCTTAGTTTACGAAACTAATTCTCAACTTGTTGTTCAGCAACATCTCAGTTCACCTCCCGATTACCCTAATGTTCTTGCATCTTCTACGTAAGGTGCTTTCTAACAGCGCGTGCGTGATGGGGTCCTTCGACGATACCGCCCCTATGCACACTTCTCGAATAACTCCACAATTCAAGTTATCCGCGAACTCCTTATACAACAGGAAAGAGCATTAAACATGTATAGCTTTTCGATTCAGTGGCTTACGAGCTTCTTAAAGGAGTTCCTGAACAGTTTAATCTTTAGATGGTCTGAAAGTATTACGTACAAATTGGAGGGTTGCTAATGGAACAGTGATTGGCACTAAGTTTGGCCATTGCATTTATGTCTAAAGTGAAAGCAATGGTAATCGAACTCCTGTCTAGGATGGAAGCGCCAGCTATTGGTGTCAGACCATTACTCTACTGTAAATATAGAGATTATTGCTTTGTCATTTGTTTCACAATAGAGAAAAAGAAAAAATGTTTTGAGTTATTGAACCAGCAGTGAGCGTACATAACGTTTGCACGAGAAAAATCGGAAGAAAACTGGTTTTCATTTACCTATCCGAAAACAGCTACTACACCAAATGGTACCGAAACCCAAGTAACGAAACATTCTGGTTCATTACCTCACACACAAAAAGGACGCTTGTGAGAAGCATGTTTCTAACAACCACCAGTATGTGCAATGTAAGAGAACAGAGGAAGGAATCCCGAATATTGATGAGCTAAATAGTCATTCGCAATGACTACGAAAATATTGCTCTTCGAGATAGGTGTGGAGGATTACCCAAACCTCCTAACGATATCTCTAGCGATAATGAGGTCCCGTTTATCCTGTCTTCCATGTCCAACGAAATAATTACAGCCATAAAACATTCCTTAAGAAGGACCTGTCAAGAAATGTCGGTAACAGTGACTGAATTACCAGCGACCAGTCTAAGACATCAGCTAGTTCCTGATCGCCCCTATGACTGCCGATGTACAGCGAAAAATTGCACAAGATGCTCTAACGGTTGACACAGTGCTTTAATGAGTTAGGATACAGGTTATCTGATCTCTTGCAAAACGGGTGTGGTCGCATATATAGGTGAAACGTGTAGAATACTCTGCTTCCATATGAAGGAACAACTAGACGCTTACTTTAAGGCTAAACCAAGTACTAAACGAGAGGCGCACAGAACACAAAGACAAAGCAGAGAAGATTTTAAAGTAGAGGCTAATTAACATCGTTGCTTGGGAATCAAAAACATCAGCGCCTAATACTCTTGAAACATCTTGGACATGTTCCAAAAATTCAAGAATGAATCGCAAGTAGTGATATGTGATAGCTCGTGACCTAGCGTAATATCTCAGGCTGATTTTTTGAATTGACCCATACACATTCCTCGCTCATTTAATACTCTGTACGGCTGCTCTCCACCGAATAACTGGAAGACTTACAAAGGACAAAAGGTTTAGCTACGACCACTATGATTGAGCTCAATGCCGATTTGTACTCCTCAGATCAATCCCACTGACCGGTCATTGCTGATGAATGACACCGTTATATAGACAAACGGATGAGAGAAAGTCAAAATGAAGAACTCAGTGCCGCCGTTTGTAACACGTGAGTTCTCCCGGAAAGGAGGGTAGTCGGGGGGTTGAATCTATCCTGGAGTCTCAGAGCATTGTGACTGACTCCTTTAGGTGTCAATCAACACAAGAATGTTAAGAAAGACAACCATGACTTCTTTCCCTGCTTCAGTAGGAATGACTCACGTTAAGCACAAGCATTTATATGTCCTCAATTGATCTATTTCACAATTCCATTTTAGTTTCATCCTTTGTCTTATTTTTCATATCAAGGAGCAGAAAACACGCTGGGATTCCCTATGAATCTTCATTAGACTTACAAAAATGCAACATGCGATGATGACGAAAAGATTGAAGGCTGCTGATCCAACAATTGTACTGGGGCCTAACTCACCTAGAAAAGACCAAAATAACTATTTTCGCTCTTCGGAACAATCAGAAAAATCTGACTGAAGAAAATAAATCAAACCGCAAAGTTTGCATGAAAGGAAAATGACATGCCTGCTTCAAAATTGTTTCCAAATATTTCTATCACAGACAGAAGAATCTCTGGTGCCGATGATCCTAAAGGAAGAGCTGAAGGTTTTTAGATAGAAATAAAATAAAACAGATAAAGAATCTCGGTATAGATCAAATTCTAAAGGATGTGCCGCGTATTCGACTTCGTCAAGGAATACCATAAGTTAATGAATATATATTTTGCCAATGTAAAGACTTATGTGGCCTTCTGATGTATAGATTTTATCTTTTTATCCTCCCAGACAACTTCAGTACCCTTGTAACGACTTTGATAATACATGGAGAGGGTGAGGATAGATAGAACGATAATCTTTGCTGGAATAAATTTCATATCACATGGGCTTGCGGAGGTTGTTGCGGGAAGCACAGGGTTCGGACTACTTTTGAAAAAAAATACACCCTAGATCTAAACGAGATGAGAAAAACTAACATTCTCATTAGTGGAGGTATTCGTCAGACCTTCATTTTTTCCACTTATGCTATTTGTTTGTAAGGGTGTGTGTGGCGCAGTGGTCGGTGGAATCCTGCAACACACATGTAGGATCGATCCTTGCGCCCATTCCCACCATTCTTTCTATCCCTCCGAGGTCGGCAAATTGGTGGCAGACTTGTCTGGGAGGATAGCAGCAGTGGCTCGATACATCGGCAGGACACCGCGCTTCATGTAAAGGCCACATTTGCATTCAATCAGCTTCAAGCGATACTTAATGAAGGTGAATGCATTGGGCATCCTTCAGGGATTGATCAACGCCGAGCGCTTTCTTATCCTTATTTATGCTACTTGTTCGCTTTCACTGCACGTCATTTCAGAAATGCAACGCACAATCAGTGTTTTTGTCTGTAATAACTTGTTTGATTCATTGGTGCCTAGGTAATTCATATATTGTTTACCCGTTTCGGGATACACTAATTGAGATAAGTCATAAATAACTCATTTTTCCTTCGACCGACTATTATGCCACGTAGAGCTTTTGTGGAGCACTTTTCGTAATTATTCCATGGAGCATCCACCGAAATTCTGGGGCAATTTTTGCGGTAAAAAGATCATTCCCTACTTTGGAATATGCATAAGTCCTTTTTTCCTGACGGGTTCACTGGCCGAGAACTGGAGTGGTAATTGACTGTCAGATCACTCCAGTCATTATGACTGATCATGATTCTTGCATGGGTTAGTGGGGAAATAACAAATGCTGAAGTAGAATTAATATAAACTATAAAACACTTCGAAATATTGACAGCAATGTGTTCACATGGTAGATCAAAGCAACATGTACAAAATGCAATGTTTACTATGTATTCACCTAGAGGGAAACACCAATGTCAACTTCTCACACCCTCTAGGTATAAGAAAATGTCAGCGGTCTAAATATCAGTATGTTCGGAGAGACGTAAAAACAGACGCCGTACTTGTCCGCCAGACGAAACCAAACGTCAGCATTAGTAAGTTAAAACATATTTTGTTAAGCTAATTCTTGAGCATGGTTTTCATTTCAGTTCTCTCCTATGACAGCTGGGAGTTATCATGTTGTTTTCACCTATATTTTTGGAAAGCGAGCATTAGAATAAGTTGTAGTTGAGAAGAAGTCTACCAAGAGCCATAAGCGTTAGATTGCTGACGGTCTCATTCCAGATGCGAATTAAGATCGTATACGGTTCGCCAGTGATCTTCCTCATCTTCACCTCTCTTTCCTGTGATGTGATCACCTCAATCGCCGCCATGAATCTGGAAAAACACAGTCATTCACTAAAGAAGATTTTGTTGAGTGGGTAGCGAAGCCAATCTCAATGCTGCATGGGTTCTACTTAGCATACTTTAGCTGCGCTAGAGTATATTCCTTCGTCAGCTTTGATGTTTATCTATATGTAAAGATTTCTGAACCCAAGAAACAAGTCTGTAATCCGCATCCACTTTCGGATTGGTGCTAAACGAATTCTCAACTGGGAAATTTGAGCCACCTACTGATTTCGTTTGGTGTTACTGTACTGTGGAACTGGAAAACTAAGTCATACTTGATGTTTGGCCAACCCAGGATAAGGTGAAGGTCTCAATAGAAAAAAGTGTCTGAAATACGGGCAGAATAGGAAAGTAGTTAAATAGAAGAAATAAAGCAATAAATGTCAGGTGTGCAATGAAATTGCTTTTGTTGAGGACACGAACAGATGTTCCTCCTTGCACTTTCATTACACAAGACATTAAGCAGAAAATAAGGCTACAAAACAATTCCTCCCTAATAAATTGAAAAATACTCAAACCAGTCTCATTTTTGGAAACGGTGCTATACGCGCTTCGTTTGGCTTAGCCTTCACCTGTATCACCTGTAGTCCCGTTGATCGTCGAGTGACTCGAGCGGCGCCAGTAAATCCTCCATTTTTCCCTGTCGCGTGCAAGAGTAGCCCAGTGGGTTCTGCACGATTTAGAAACTCGTCGAGCAACAAATATTTTTTTCTAGGCTTTTCGTGAACAGCTCTGACCATCGGGTCGGTGGTCTTCCTGCAGTACGTTTGACATCCCGAGGAATCCAGTCACTAACAGCTCTTCTCCATCGGTTATCATTCATACGCATTACGTGTCCGGCACACCTTATCTTCGACTGTTTAGCGTACAGAACAGCATCTTTAATTTTCGATTGTTGACGTAGGTCGGAGCTTCGGATCCTATTCCCTACTTGTGTGAAACGGGATACTCCAAGCATCGTCCTTTCGACAGCGCGTTCGATAACGCTGAGTGATCTTTCATCGCCCTTAGGCAGCGAGGAGGTATCTGGCGCATACGCTAGAGCAGGAAGAACCGTTGAGTCGAAAAGGTGGGCACGGAGTCGGGTGTTCTTTGTTCTCTTCACTACATCCTCGATGCTCTTGAAAGCTCCCCAAGCCGCTGGTTTCCTTCTGCTCAGCTCTGGAGCTAAGTCGTTCATCATATTGATTTCCAGACCAAGATTGACGTAACTGGAGCGTTCGGAGATATTCCTTCCGTTGAGCGTGAATGGGGCAAACAAAACCAATCCGTTCTTCATGAGCATCGTTTTCTTGAGGTTTAGTCGAAGACCAACCTTTCCACACGCTTTATCAAAGTCCGCAAGCAGACGTTCCGCTTGGCTAATGTCTGGTGTTATAAGAACGATATCATCAGCAAAGCGAAGGTGATGCATCTGCCGACCATCGATTTTCACTCCCATATTATCCCATTCCAATGTTCGCATGACGTTCTGGAGGGTGGCTGTAAATAATTTTGGCGTGATTGTATCGCCTTGCCTAACTCCTCTTTCGACGTCAACGTTAATATCGTTGCAGAATGGAGAAATTTTGGCTGTGAAATTTTTGTACAGCTCACGAAGAATCTTTATGTACTGAGCAGGGACTCCTTGACTACCAAGGGCTTTCATGACTGCTTCTATCTAAATTGAGTCAAAGGCTTTCTCTAAGTCGATGAAAGTGAGACAGAGCGGTCTTTTGTACTCTCGCGATACTTCAACGAGCCTTGTTAACGTGTGAATGTGGTCCATCGTACTAAATCCTTTTCGAAAACCTGCTTGCTCGTAGACGACAGACAGCAAGCAAATTGGGCGATAGTTGCCTACAACGTGTAGGGCCCCCTTATTGAACAACAACACGGTCTTGCTGGTCTTTCACTGGGTGGGGATCTTGTATTCAGACAGGTAACGTCAGAAGAGCTGAGCCAGTGTGCTTACGAGGACTGGCGGAAGGTTCTTCAGATGTTCTGATCTTATCCTGTCTGGACTTGCAGTTGTTCCATTTTTCACCGAAGAAGTGGCATGTCAAACTTCAAAAGGAAGAACCGGTGGTACAACATATCCATCCTCTTTTATTTCATAAGACGGGAGATGGACGTGGCTATC
>MQTX01000134.1:494511-643768 GCA_009735665.1 Angiostrongylus cantonensis
TGTTCTTTGTTCTCTTCACTACATCCTCGATGCTCTTGAAAGCTCCCCAAGCCGCTGGTTTCCTTCTGCTCAGCTCTGGAGCTAAGTCGTTCATCATATTGATTTCCAGACCAAGATTGACGTAACTGGAGCGTTCGGAGATATTCCTTCCGTTGAGCGTGAATGGGGCAAACAAAACCAATCCGTTCTTCATGAGCATCGTTTTCTTGAGGTTTAGTCGAAGACCAACCTTTCCACACGCTTTATCAAAGTCCGCAAGCAGACGTTCCGCTTGGCTAATGTCTGGTGTTATAAGAACGATATCATCAGCAAAGCGAAGGTGATGCATCTGCCGACCATCGATTTTCACTCCCATATTATCCCATTCCAATGTTCGCATGACGTTCTGGAGGGTGGCTGTAAATAATTTTGGCGTGATTGTATCGCCTTGCCTAACTCCTCTTTCGACGTCAACGTTAATATCGTTGCAGAATGGAGAAATTTTGGCTGTGAAATTTTTGTACAGCTCACGAAGAATCTTTATGTACTGAGCAGGGACTCCTTGACTACCAAGGGCTTTCATGACTGCTTCTATCTAAATTGAGTCAAAGGCTTTCTCTAAGTCGATGAAAGTGAGACAGAGCGGTCTTTTGTACTCTCGCGATACTTCAACGAGCCTTGTTAACGTGTGAATGTGGTCCATCGTACTAAATCCTTTTCGAAAACCTGCTTGCTCGTAGACGACAGACAGCAAGCAAATTGGGCGATAGTTGCCTACAACGTGTAGGGCCCCCTTATTGAACAACAACACGGTCTTGCTGGTCTTTCACTGGGTGGGGATCTTGTATTCAGACAGGTAACGTCAGAAGAGCTGAGCCAGTGTGCTTACGAGGACTGGCGGAAGGTTCTTCAGATGTTCTGATCTTATCCTGTCTGGACTTGCAGTTGTTCCATTTTTCACCGAAGAAGTGGCATGTCAAACTTCAAAAGGAAGAACCGGTGGTACAACATATCCATCGTCTTTTATTCCATATGACGAAAGGTTGACGTGGCCATTGTAGAGATCTGAGTGTAGTCGTGAATGATTTTCTCCATTGCCTTTCTAGACACTGTGTAAACGCACACTGCGCAAGAGTATGAAGAGCGTTCCCGGGAGTGAGTAAGGGCAGCTTCGACCATTACTGCTGCTCTTCTCTCTTTAAGATCGTCTTTTATCGCCTGTCTGAACTGTTTCGCAAGCTCGGACGTTAGTTCGCGGTTGCCCTCAGCTCGTGCGATTCAACGCTAGCGTATTAGCTCGAGAGTTTCTAGACAAAGACGTCTCTTGGTGACCTTCGAGCTCTCAGCTTTCATGGCGCTAACGTGAAGATGTTCAATGAGCCGATCATATTCGCCGTTGATGTTGTCGACAACGGCATCTTCCCAACAGCCGACTAATGAGTTGAATAAGTCCCAGTCTGTGGTGGTTCTAGGACATCGGTTTTTGAATTCAGCGGATTTTTCTCCTTTCCGCGAGAAATAGGATCTTGCACGAAGGAGATGGTGGTCTGATCCCGTGTAAAATTTTGAGACAACAGCGACATCGGTTAGGCAAAACTTCCTATTTACTATGATGTGGTCTATTTCGTTATGGTACTCTCCATTGGGAGATTTTCACGTCCATCGTTGACGGTGAGGCTTCTGGAATTGCTAGTTACCATGGATGGTCTTGGTCGCCATGATAAACTCAGAGCCCCTCACACTGTTCGTTCCATTGTAATCTGTGGGTTCCAATGTGATGTTCCTCAAACGATCTTTTTGGTCCGATCTTGGCATTGAAATCTCCAATAATGACCTTGAAGAATGTATGGTCTTCTCTGTAGAACCTCTCCAAGTTCATGTAGAACGCTTCCACTTCTCCTTCGTCATAGTTTGATGTTGGCGCGTAAACGAAGAAGATTGTCAAAACCGGTGTTGATTCACATCCTTTTAATCGTAAACGTCCGATTCGGGTTGTAAGCTGCTCGAATGAATCGATGTTCATTGACAAACTCATATTGACGGGAACGCCGACACCGCCTTCGCCTCTACTGTCGCATGTTCCGAGGAACAGTTCTTCTCCAGTGTCATAGACAGCGTTGAATGGGTGGCGTCGTCTCGTTTCGGCCAGGCCGATGACGTCGTGCCCTATCATTCTTGCTTGCATGAGCAAGTCTTCTATCGAGGACTCGGATGCAAGTGTATGTGCATTGTAAGTACAGATCGTCACCATAGTTCTTGATCCCGGCAGCTTCCATTGGCCCTGAGATTTTGCAGCCTCTCCGTACTCGTTGTACGCAACGCTGCCAAATTGAGGGCTCATTCTGGGTCAATGGAATGAGGCCCGTTTTTTTTTACTGTGTTTAGCATATTTGATACCCACGTATAACTTGCTGGGCTCTGAACGTGATGGCTGGGTATACTCACGGGTAGCGTGCCAGGCTCTCCCGGAGTTTACATAGAGTTTATTTGTTGGAGGCGACTCCTAACCGCCTCCCATATTCTTCCCTTTCACTTGATTGCAGGCTTTTGCCCCAATTGACTCGTAGAATACAATCCGCATAAAGCGAGAACGCACTCACACACGCATGCATGAATACGCCTTGCAAATACAGAAAGCATGAGCCAAATCGACGCAGCAGAAACCGGGAGTCCATGCCCTGGATCCACCTGCGTCTCAGGGAAGCAAAGGTCGCTTTTGGTCCGCGATTAACCCCCTATCCGCCACCTGAGGACGCGCCACGTAGCCTCGCGACTAACCGGCTCGAGATCCCTCATATGAGGGAGATCCGTGGTTGGCTTAGCCTTAGAACTAAAAAATCATTAAGTGAGTAGAAGAGTTCCTTGTTCTTTGCGCTTTCGTCTTTCACTAACACTCCGAGTAGGAGAGCACTCCAAAACATTGAGGCCAATGGCAGTGAATTGACAACATTTGACGCATTTGCATGCTCTTATAGGTCATATGTATCGCTGTCTGCATGACTCTGCCGTTAAGTGGACGAAATTGCACTTAAAGAATGCACGAACCTTCCTGTCATATCCATGCTTTATTCACACGACCCAACTCCACATAATGACGCGGATTCCAGCACTTCTATCATTCTGTTCGTTGTTTTCCATCCGTCACCCAGAAACGTATTTCGAATTCTGCTTGTTGGTGAACCTACCACTTGTGGGCTTGCCTACTTCACTAACGTTGATGAACATTGAAAAGCTAGTTTTCCTGGAATGGTACCCAATTAGTCGTAGGTCTTTGTGGTTGTGTGAAAGTCTTCAAACAAGTTCGATTTGTCGATTTCTCGGGGAAGCAAGGTTTGCTTGACCCTTCGTGATATCGAACCGGCGACGAAGTGTCTATTATTGCATGGTACCTTTAACGGCTATAATGTCCATCCACCATATTACATTTATCAGTTATCCACCAACTCTCATGACTTCAGAAATTGAAGCACTCTCATTGACATAGCTAAGGAACCGTTAAGCTAAAAAACCGAAAACTGATCACTAAACTAAGGCAGATTTTTATGGGACAAACAAAAGCACACAAAAAAACCTGTCTGCGACGATAGAAACTCCAAAGAACATGTAGCAAAGTGCAATGAGATAAACAACAGCTCGGAAAATGATCGAAAATTCATGCTGATCGCTCTGAAACGAGAATACTTCAGAGAGTTTCGCCAGTCTTCGTATATTCTTCTCATTATGTAACCTCAATGATGATGAGATATTTTTAAAACTCCGGGCAGCAAACACCTGCAGTGGGGATCGAACTTGTTATTATCTTTTCCTTGGGCTAACGTGTTCATTACCACACCATGTGGGTTCTTCATTTCTCCTTTCTCCCAGCCGTGTTTTAAGCTATAGGTGCTTCTATCTCTGCATCATTGTGGTGGTATTTCACATCATACCCTGTCTTCTCATGATAATTTAAGACTTTCTCAGGTGTTTATTCTTTTGAATGATGGTCTGGCCCTCAGGGACGAGCAATGTTGTCCAAGTATGCTGCGTAATTGCAACTTTCTCCTTGAAATACGCAACTTTTCAAATTTCGTTAGATTATTCTGCATCCAAATTGATATCCAGTAGTTGAAGATATAATCTCCATCTCTGTTTTGTTTCGGTTTTGTGCTTGAATGTAATAGTACGCATAATCTAGGAATAAGAAGGCGATCGATCTATCAACGGTTAAGGTTACAAGCTTTAATTTTAAAAGTTCACAGTGAGTCATCTACATTTGCAACTACGATGCTTTCGAAACTGAATAGGGTTGATAAGGTTTTGAAGCTACAGCAAAAAAAACACACACACACAAACAGAAAAGCAAAGATGAAAAATTTGGTACGAATAGGAAAATTTCATACTATATTTTTTTTAAAGGTGAAGTCTATACTCAGTGAAAGCGTAAAGTAAAATCAAGTAATAGTGATTTGTACTTGTAATTTCTTCTTTTTCACTCATCCTTTCTAGCAGTGCAATTAGATACCTACGAACTTTTACTAATATTTTTCCTACATTACCCTCTTCGTTTGCCACATAGCTAACACAGAAAAAACAATTGCGTTATGTCCCTTATCTCGAGATTTTTTGATAAAGGAGATCTACCTGGGGTTGCCAGACCGGAAGAATAACGCCAGGCGAACACGGTTTGGATTGAGGACATGTCCCATTTCCAAATCCTTCAGCTCCGATAGTTAGGAGTAAGACTGCAAGAAGTAGCAACGTAGGACCCATTGCTATGTTGACGTCATTCCTATGATCTCTTTCTGAATTCCGATTTCTTATAGAGCTATGTAATTTTGAGCCCAAGGCGGTGGTGGTGGCGAAATGCGAGGTTCAAATTACTTTTTAGATTTTTAAAGAACGAAGCTTTGCATATTACGAAAATAATGGAAAAAGATCGCACCTACGAACTTTTACTAATATTTTTCCTACATTACCCTCTTCGTATGCCACATAGCTAACATAGAAAAAACAATTGCGTTATGTCCCTTATCTCGAGATTTTTTGATAAAGGAGATCTACCTGGGGTTGCCAGACCGGAAGAATAACGCCAGGCGAACACGGTTTGGATTGAGGACATGTCCCATTTCCAAATCCTTCAGCTCCGATAGTTAGGAGTAAGACTGCAAGAAGTAGCAACGTAGGACCCATTGCTATGTTGACGTCATTCCTATGATCTCTTTCTGAATTCCGATTTCTTATAGAGCTATGTAATTTTGAGCCCAAGGCGGTGGTGGTGGCGAAATGCGAGGTTCAAATTACTTTTTAGATTTTTAAAGAACGAAGCTTTGCATATTACGAAAATAATGGAAAAAGATCGGAAGCACGGTCACAAATATAATCTGATATTTTTATAAAATAAAAATGAGTGAAAACACGTCGACAGGGTTCTCGAAATGAAAAGGCAGAGAAAGACATTGATAAAAAAAAAGAATGATTAAGTCTTTAAAAAAGTGTGGAAAACAATCTACCTCCTTTCCTTAGGCGTGTGTGGCGCAATGGTCGGAGGCGCTTTGCAACACACACGTGGAATCCATCTCCGCGCCTATGGCACACCAAGCCTTTATCCCTCTGGGATCCGCAAATTGCTACCAGAGTTATCTGAGAAAATAGATGCACCGGCTCGATACATCAGTATGCCACCGCGAGTCATTGTAAAGGCCAGATATGCATTCAATCACCTCTAACGATTCATAAGGAAGTCGAATGCATGACGCTTCCCTCAGGGATTGATCAACGCCGACATCTTTATTGTTTATCCTTATCTTATTTCTTTAATAAAAGGGTACTTTTCCAGCGAGATCTACGACTTAGTATAATATGAGTAGAAATTTCATTACTCCTTATCACCAACTATGGCTAGTATTCATAAATTTTCCCTCACATAGGACGGAAGCTTCTCTCAAAAGGAAATTTCACCGCAAGAAAGTCTTTTCTCGACTAGAAAACGCCTAATTTATAAGATAAGACCACTTGTTTGTTTAATATGGTAAGACTAGAAATCTCAAGGCCCAATTTTTAGTGGTGAGTTACACTTCACTAGTGATTTAGCTCTAATTTACGGACTCGTTCATTCAAAGATTACTGCAACTGGTTTGCACAGTCTTTCATGGAAGTCGGATAATCTACAAGATCATTAACCTGTTCTTCTTTGAAGGTAGGTAGCTAGATTTTTAAATAATTTTTCAATTAATTGCCGTTCATGTTAAAGTCGATACTCTTTTAGATTTTGAACCCCTTTCATTGAATTCTTTTGCAGCAGCCCAGTTCAATTCCGCTTTGATCCAAAATAAAAAATAGCATGTGCAAGTATTCAAGGAATATTACCATTCAAGAAGAATATGCGAGTTGTACGTCACCTAATAGTCCAAGTAAAAACGAAAAAAAAATCGATTACTTTACAGAATTCCACCTTACATCTTACAAAATTTTCCATGACTAATGTGCCGAACATCTAACCAGTTTCTCTCATCAGTCGTAATCACATGATTGCCAGGTGGACATCGTATCAGCGATTTAAAGGTGACTGAATTCTAAATAATAGATGGTGGAAAGTGAAGTGCCTGCGGAGGGGTGTCACCAAGTTCATTTTCTATATCAAGAAATGGATGTGAACATCGGTGTAAGAGAGAATTGGAAAGAAAAGCAGTTAAGAAGAGAACGATAGTCCATGCATAATCGTCGTACTGAAAAGCAACAAGGATCTCAGAAACCTTCCGGAAACGCATTTAAGAAGCAGAAATTTCGACGAAGATTTTACTTTATCACCTTCAATCAGAATCCCATAAAACTATTTTAAGAGTATCTCCTATGGACTTTACTTAAACCACCATCTACTACTAATAAACTTTCGACGCTTTCAAAAGAGGCCGGGGCCACCTCGTAAATTAACGAGTAGAGTGATCCGTCTTGTACGGCAAACCTTTTAGAGTACTATAGAAAACAAATAAACCAACGAAAATCTTTGACGATTAGATAACTAGGACATCCTTGTGAGCATCTGGGAAGACATAATGTCGGGATTATGTAGAACGCAGAAAAAGTCTACAGCTATCTGCTTAACTAAATGTTAGCCTCACTAATTTGAAATGCACATGAGATGTAGGCTGGTGCTTTCCACACCATACAGTGAACACAATCAAACTCCATAAGAACTATTTATAGTATGGGCAAAATCGATTTTTGTTGACGTCAAGAGGAATTGTTCGAAGCTAAAATTCGGTCATGGAAATAGATTACGTGGACGTCACCATTACCGAATCAGATCATCACTACCGGCCATAGACGAGGGCAAACAAAAAGGGCCGAACCGGCACTGGAGCCGCGCCAGTAATGCACATTGGCTACTCAAGCTTTCAGCTACCTAATTCCTCAAATTCTAGAATTTGATAGGGCTAAAGTGATGCTGACTAAGTGCAACACAATGATCTTGTTTATGTTTCTTACTGGTTGCCGTGTTTTACTTCTTACTGCTGAGGAAATAACTAACAAAAATATTTCATTTGTGACAATGTAAGCATTACCGTCATGAATGAAGAACACAGAACTTTCGCGGGTGAAACTACAAAGAGGTATATCTAAATATAAGCACACTTCAGACTTGGGAAAGTTGTCTTTTTAGGGATGGAAAGGGCTTTTCACAAATCATCTTTCGCTCACTTCACACCGATAGTGGGAAGAATTTAACGCACTGCTTAAATACTGGTTTTATTTTTTCCGCTTTTATTTTCCAGTTTTGTTTTTACATAGAGCAATGTTACATATGGTGCGAAACAGTAGTTCTGTAAATAGACTCGTTGCCTCGTTTTCATCACTCATGAATTCCTTCCGAGTTGTCTATGGGTGCGGCTGCTTGATTGGATTTTTGGCCTTCTTCATGAATGCCATCGAGTTATGATTGAGTGGATTCTCCTTTGATTCCTGGCACAGCCACGTTAAGTCACTGAAAGGTGTTCAACATCAGCCTTTTCTGATCGGAAGGAGTTCTTTATGAACTACCCTTATGTCCACTTAAGGATATCACGAAGACATAACAATAGCTCGTTTCTTCTGGAGTTCTTTTTCTCTTTTTAAACCCAACCTTTACTTACTATGTCAAATTTTTGCCTAATTTTTTTGCCTATTTCACTTTGTTGCTTACTTAACCCTTTGTACTCAGTTAACCCAACTTTTTAACTTGCTAACCTTTCTTCAGTTCTAAATGTTCTCACTCAACACTTGTTTCTTTGCACCATTCATTCTTCTCGAAATGCCTAGGATTGGAATGTTTTGTGAGAATTCTTGGAGAACGAATAGGCGCTTATAACGCATTCGCAAGAGGTTCCTTGCAATATATGTGTGGTCTTTGGTTCAATCCCGTGTTCCCGTCTCACTAGACTTTTCATTCCTCCAGGGTCGGCAAATTCGTAGCAGACATGTCTGGTAGAATAGCCGTACTAAATTGATGAAATCATAAGCAAGCGCAGGTACAAAATAGGTATAGATATCTTGATGTATGGATATCCATTCAATTAACTCTCTGGTGCTTGATGCAGAACGCATCGCGCATCCATTATGTATCAACCAATGACGAGCATTTTAACCTTTCTAATAGAAAGTCGAACCTGGGAACTTTAATCTTTCTATTCATACTTGATGAATTATTTAACAGTCCGCTTATGGAGAAGTGATCCTCAAACGGAAGTACTTAGAACGACAGTAGTTAAGGCAGTTGTCAAACCAAAAGTGAATTTTGTATGGTTTGTCTTTCAGTGGAAAGTCATGTGAAGATGGAGGTTGGACATCGTCTACGAACTTCTTAGGATATAACACCCAAGCAGGGCCTCCCAAGGTGAGGAGTCTGGTGTTTCCTTCATGAAGCTCAGTTAAGAGTAAACCAATACCAGAAATCACCACCGTCCTGACATCAAACTAGTCGCATGGGGGCAAATCTCACTCTGATCCACAAAAGTTGTCACTGCCTATGATGGCGACAACCTAGGGCATAGCTTGGCTACGCTGAGGGTGGAACTCCAGGGAACCACAATGACTAAACCAGCAAAGCTCGGATGAAAAGAAAATTATGCTGGGCCCGCACAAACAGTGAGTACGGGCCATTCAAGTATCTAGGTAAGTTTGACACCCAACATGCACTTATTTTAACGGGCGTGCTGGTAAAATGAGGATCGAACTTAATTTGAAATTAGCATTTCTCATCTTCTAGGAAACTTCATTATTTGAAAGATAAACCAATAAAATATGCACAACCCCGTGTCCAAACAGAATGCAAATTTTGTTATTCTAATAGTACCCAGAATCGACTGTCTATTAAACTCGGCATTGAATTATGAATTCGTCGTTTTCTCTTTCAGCAATCGCGAGGTTGTTAAATAGCATACGTTTACTTCCATACAATAACACACATACAACACAATCGTATCTGACGTTTCGGCAGAATCGCCTTCTTCAGGGCCTGGAAGGGTAGACTAATACGCAATTCACTAGGTCAAACACTTCAACAGCACAAACAGAAAGATGAAAATCTGATCGATAATTACAAGATCTACGGCTTTTCGTAAAAACCCACCGCTTTTTTCACCTGTCCTCCACCGAGGAAGAACAGCCGCTCAGAGTCGCATATGGCTGACGACTGCAGCACCCCCAATCAACGATCGATACGAAGGTAAGGGGCGAGATCCCGCGTAATCTCGGGGCAGTCCTCCCTGGTATTCATTGTAGGATTTTCGGCATTTATCCAAAAAGCCTCGAGGAGTTTGCGCGTTGGTGTTTTAGCATCCCGTGCGAGGATAGCGTCTTTTATATCAAAATCGTCATGCAGTCACCGTCCCTGCCATAAGGGCAGATCACGCAATTTTGTGTTTCACATAGACGGTCATACAAGCGGTTACGAACTAACTGGCGACGAAGAGTATTCGGGGGTATTTCAATTATGGCTACCGAGCCCTCTAGATCGGCCCTTCTTAAGCATCGTTTCATCGCTGCACTTATTTCCTCGCTAATGAAGGGCGAAATAAACGGGACCTTGTTTTGGCCAAACCGTTCCTTTTGGAGCGTCGCTCTCCTTCGAAACTTACCTCGTTAGGTTAAAATTTCGTAGCCATTGGAGATGGCTATTTGCCGAGCCAAGTCGCGCGATTCTTCCCTTAGTTCCCTACTTGTGAACACAGAGGTGGCTGTTTGAAACATGTTTCTCATAAGCACCCTTTTTGTGTGCGTAGGGTGACAAGAAAGGTAGTGAACCAGGATGCTTTTGTTACTTGGTTTTCGGTACAACTTTGTCATGTAACCGCTACCTGATAAGTTAATTTGAACGTTTAAAAACTACGGGAGCCAGTCGTCCTTCGGCTTCTCCCGAGTGAACTTGATGTACTCTGACTACTCGTTCAATAATTCAAAGCATTTATCCATCTCCTCCTGTGTAGAGAAGACGACAAAACAATCGTCTTTATATCTGCAGTAGAGTAGCGGCCGGAGACCGAGAACGGGTGCTTCCACTCTAGACATAAATGCAGTGGCAAAGCTTGGTGGCAGTCGCTCTCCCATTGCCCATCAAAAATGCATGGCTTGTCCATCCAGCAGCTCATGGCTCTATTAAAGGAGTGCCTAAACTGCTTGATTTTCAGATGGTCTGGGAAGTACTACGCGCAAATAAGGGAGCTGGCAGTGGGACAGCGACTGGCACCATGTTTAACGCTGTTTAACAACCTCGCGTTTGTTATTCTAGTCGAATGAAGATCTGGTTTTCTGAAGCAGGCAAAATTTTTCTTTTCCATTTTTTTTTGAGGGTTCATATTTCGACCATGAAAACGATTGAACGAGAGAGATTTTGTCCAGCAAGACACAACGATGATCCCCAATGTCCCGTTGATTCTAGCGGCTACTAAGCTTGCTTGGGAGTTCTATTAATTCGAGTTTCGTTTTGAACTTTTTTTCTAACTTTAATTCTAGATATGTTTTTGAAGTAAGAAACATTTCTCAGAAATTGTACACGCAACTAAAACGCTCGTGTAGGGCATCGCTTAGAGCTGCTCCGCAATACACGTGGGTTCTGTACCGCGACTCAGGCTCACCGTTCCTCTGGGGTCAGCAAATTGATAGCAAACTTGTCTGGGAAATAGCAGCACTGGCTCTATATATCAGTAGGCCATCAAGAATCATTGTAAACACCAGATATGCATTCAGTCTTCACCCTCAACGATATTTAATGAAGTTCGATGAATGGGACATTCCTCAGTAATAGATTAACGCCTTCTACGCTCTTCAAACGATAGGGTTGGGCCTCTTCTATAGCATTAGAGTTCCCAACTCTTCAACCATTCATAGAATGTATAAAACGTCATCAGTTGTCGAAAAATCGACATTCACCGTGGTTTGCCAGATTTCTTTTCTAGCATTTTTCTTTTCCATGAGAAGCTTTTTCGTCACAAGACGATTCTATAAGTGGATACTAGTAACAAAGCTGCTGCGGTTCTACGGAATATCACAGGAAGTCGATGCAGCTGTAGAAAAGGTGGAAATTGATTGGATCACATTTCACACATTTCGTAGGTTTTTTTTGTGCACTCCGTTATATTTACACAAATTATGATGAGAACTTCAGTGACTGGATTTCTCGGGATGTTAAACGCACTGCAGGAAGACCACTAACTCGATGGTCAGAGTTTTTCATGAAATACCTAGAAGAAAGATATGATGCTCAACGAGTCAATAGAGCGGGCAGAACCCACTGGGCAACTCTTGCACGCGACGGAGAAAAGTTGAAGATTTACTGGCGCCCGCTCAAGTCACTCGGCCATCAAACTACGGAACTACAAGTGAAACTTATAGAGAAGAAGGGAAAAATACTCCCAAAAAATATGATAGGGACTACAGAAAGCTTACGAAGAAAAAGGTCTTCGAGAAATTTAACAGATAGCAAGAAGGGAATATTTTTGCAAGCAGAGAACGTAGAAATGCTTTTGATTAGAATGGGTTGAGAAAAAGCAATGATGAAGAAGGTGACGAAAAATAGATTGCGGAAATTCTTGGTAGAAAGTTTTAGTTGTAAAGTTGTCTGTCATTTCTTCAGTGTGACGGTATACGTCTTCTAGTTTCGCGATGTCTTTGATCGAAAGCGATTTTCGTTTTTCCAAACAATCGAACCGTCTTTTTTTCGCATATTACGTTTCGGTAGAAATTGAGTTGTTAGGGTTTTTGCCTTTTATCCGATTAAATATCTCATTCATTTACTACCGAACACAACAAGAACGTAGTGCGCCGTCGATGTCGCCAAAAACTTGTTGTTGCACTCATCCACCGATTCCAATGAATCATGCACAGCAATTTTTTGGAGGAAAAAGTATGGGATGTAGTTGCCAAGTTTTCTTGCTTGCCTTCAGCATGTGCCACGACAAAAGCGAACTGTTGATTTCGCAATGGAGACGAGGAAGGGTAGCAGTCGAACATGACAAATCCATAACATGAACAACGTTCCTTTCAGTATTTCCACGAATATTGTCACATTTTTGCCGCTTCCAACTACGAAACGTCTCTTTTAGTAAAAACATCGGTGAGGTATTTGTTTAAGAAAGCAACTGATGGAAGGATTAGGATGGTCTGCAGTAAGCAACGCAACATTTGCACAACAATTGCAGGAACGTAGCTGAATCATTTGGAAGGACGCCAAAGCGAAATTGCAAGGGTGACCTTTTTTTATCGATTATCACATTTACAAAAAGGTAGGAGACCCCCGGCAATTTTTTGTGGAGTAAGGGAGAGAACGGAACGTGAAGTGCAAGCGAGAGTTGCTGAGCGTGAAGACGAGGCCGACCGGCTGAGCCATCACTTTCTCTCAAATCAGATCGATGAAATGAAGTGTGCCTAATTTGCCGTTATGTTGACTTGGAATACACTGATGGTGGAGAATTTGGATGAAAAAATAAATCACTTGACACCAGCGGAGAGTTTTAAACTAACTAAGGTCCTGAAGAAAAGTTGGGGGTCGTTTCTTGTTCGAAAGACGACGAAAAGTCACGCGTCAACTTATGAACCTTCCTTCCACCAGTCTTTTGGCTGCTTTTTTTTGATACCTCAAGCGCTCTAAGTGCAATTCATTATAAAACCTTCTTCGTGCTTTTGAAAATCCTTCAGTATTCTTAACGTTAAGAAAGTTGGCAAGTAGTATGTTTAGGAAGCCAATTAAAGCAGATGTTTGCAGTCTTGGGCTTACCACTGTGATATTGTTGTGAAGCTGCCTTGTTTCGGGTTTGCTAGATGAAGAGTAGCTTCAAACGAATGAGAATGTGGCTTACATCAGATAATCGATAAGATAATGATCTCAGATGGTTTGCTTCTTCAAGTAAATATTTGCGATTTCAATATCTGTGCTTAGCGCTGAATAGTTCATTGCGTCATCTCGTCGTTGGATGCGTTCTTGGCTATTGGAGTGCGATATTGTGTAAGATGTTCATACTCCTAGTAAGGTCCCGCACTGCGAAAAGGAGCTCCGTACTTCCATTCAAGACCCCAGCAAACAGTAACTAAGATTAAATCAATAGCAGTAATCACTGCCGTTCTAAT
Source organism: Angiostrongylus cantonensis (assembly GCA_009735665.1). Taxonomy (NCBI): domain Eukaryota; kingdom Metazoa; phylum Nematoda; class Chromadorea; order Rhabditida; family Metastrongylidae; genus Angiostrongylus; species Angiostrongylus cantonensis. The sequence continues at coordinate 508,066 of MQTX01000134.1, forward strand.
AGCAACGCTAGAGCTGGCAAATGGTAATGATATGGGCAAGCTGCACTAGTTTCAAGACTCCGTGGAGGGAAAATCGTATGAGAAGGCTGTCGGTGCTGATCATTTTCCGAGAGAGAGCATTTGAGTTCATCTAGCATCGCTAGAGTTGATTAGATGCATATTTAGTCTTTACAATCACTTGCGGTTGCCTACCGATGTATCGAACCAGTGCTGCTTTCCTCCTAGACAAGTCCGGTACCAATTTGCCGACCCCGGAGGGATGGAAGTCTTAATGAGCCTGAAGCATGGAATTGAATCCGCTTGTACTGCGAGCACATCTAGCCACGGGGTATCACGCCTCTTGGAAAGAAAATCCTTCAAGAAAAAGGAACTACAATTTGGATGGAAATTGCTTAGGAATGCTTATGAAAACTGCCTCTTCAATTTTTTGGTCAAGTGCGAACACGCTCAGTAAAATTTTTATATAAATCTTTATACAGTTCAAGGTAGTGAAAATCTAATTGGACAAGAAAGATATTGTAGAGATGTTTTGACCTTTTGATGACAGAACGCGAGAAATTTTCAAAAACGAAGGTCCAAAATTTTTTCCCGAAAGGAAACGAAAGTGCCCGGCAGATTGAGGCAACAGGACTACTGACTACGTCTTCATCAATGAGTAAACGTGAACTGTAAGCTCGCTTGAGAAAAAATGATCCATTACTGGGATGCTGATTAGGAAAGTATGACGTGCTTAAACATCCATGTCACAACATGAGCAAATTTCATCTACTATTTGCTCCAACAATCAATAATACGTTTGAAGGAGGGCCGAAGCTATTTAAAAAACTGAGCATTCCTTTAGCCACCTTCGTCATGTCATCCCGTGCCTATGCTTTTGCGTCCCAACGGTTTACCGCTTCATCGTGGCTGGTTTCTGGGTGTCGCACAGCGATGTACAGCGAGAGGATTCGTCCCCTGACAAGGTCTTCCAAGCTGGGAAGGAGACTGTCATTTCTATCAGGAAACCCACCTAGAGGTTAACCAATACCAAGATGCACCATCGTCCTGATATCAAACAACTTGAACGGTGGTAAATCTTTCTCTGATCTACAAGGACGGTGACTCCTTGTGGTGGTGACGTCCTAGGGCAGACATTGGCCAGGCTGTCCCTGGAGGTCCAGGAAACCACAGTGGCAAAACCAGCGAATCTACAGAGAATGGCAGTTATGCTGAAGCCCGCACAACCAGTGAAGACGGGTGATCCAAGTATCTAAGCATTCTTCATTGTGCTCAAGACGTGTACTAATTCCTAATTTAAGTGCCAAGCAATCCAGGATGCAAGTGCATTAAAGGGTCAAAGATAAATATTTGGAGGAATTCAAGCTATTTTTAAGTACATCGGAACTACTCCTTCTGTTTCGAAAAAATTATAACGTCTGATAAATTAACAAATTCTAGACCGATATCAATTTTAGGGTTTAAATAATGGAAGAATTAATACTGAACGCCTGGTGGTTCAGAAAAAGTTGTGTGATGTGGTCATATCCCATAGCTCCAAAAACAAGATTCAAGAAATTCTCACTCCTACAGCAACCTTAAATTGGTCGTAGTAGGAAAGGCCCATTTTGTAGTTTTCCTTCTATACAAGATCCACAAAATATTCCGCTTCATGAAATCTTCCATTCTAACATGGCGATGTATCCAATTTCATGACATTTAATCTGATTAAATCTTGAATACGTAAAGGACAGGGATTCAAATACACGAACAAATTGCTCGGAATCCAGAGCAGTACCCACTTGATTGGTAGGGGAAGAGTTTTTTAGCCTCGAATACCACACAAAAACTCTCTCAGAGGTAATCATTTGAGGCAATGACTGTTCCTTTTTCCAAGATTGCACTTCTTCCTGGTTCTGTATTTTCGAATGCAAATGTTGAGCCTTTTTTCGGCTTAGGAGGCCATGCTGGCGGACTGAGTTTCTCGCTCTGCATTGCAGCTCGGCTTACACCTTTATCGTTGTCAGCTGTACGAAATAACAAAACCTTCGAGAACCAATTGTTTTGCTACGGACGTTGTGAAAAAAAGCTATAGCTTTGGACAGCAGAAAACACTGGGCTGCTTATTTTTCAAGAAGTAAGTTGTGGAGATACGACAATTAAGTGGTTCACAAACTCTCGTCATTTTTCTATCGACGACAGTATCCTCGTGAAATACAATACATACGTCGTTGTTGTGCTGGAAATGAGCCGTCGTCGGGCCCCACTTTGACATAAAGCAGCCAAAGTTGTCAGATTTTCTGACTACTTATGCAAAACCAAATCAGGAAAAAAAGATAGAGCACAAAAGCATCCAGTTGCTCTGTCTCTAACATTCCTCAACAACGCCAAAGCTTCCGGTTAGAGTCCAGGTCCGATTGTGACATAAAGTAACACATTTTCTCCACAAACTACTTCTCAGCTGATTTGAGATTCGTGCTTTCTACTTTTTTTACTCTATTATTATCAATTCTTTCCGTAGTAGAGAAGACACTGGAACCAGTTGTATCTGCTGAATCATCTGCATCCTTGTCCTCTGTTTGATCGCCGAGTTTGTCGAACAAGCGCTATCACGATTCGCGTTTCTTGACAAAGTTGTCTTTTTCGAGGTCATTGGAAACCGTTAGTTTTGTTGTATTTGTAAAATAACTTCCACCGCTAGTTTGCTACGTTTTGCTAACAAAGATGTGAGTACCGTCAACTAATTTCCTGAGCTATCACAGAGTATGCATGGAGCTTCTTTGTTCAGTGCCATTTTGATCCACCCACCTCCCCTGCCTTTGCAGATTCCTTGATTGCGCATATTTGAAAAAATGAATTGAATAGTATACATTTGAATAAATTATTATACATTATATGTTTTTGTTATATACATTGTAGCATAATTTATTATGTATACTAATTAATGGGCGCGCGTGGCGCAGTGGTTGGAGGCGCCACTGCGACACGCACGTGGAAACGATCCCTACGCCCATGGCCCACCAAGTCTTCCATGCCTCTGGGGTCAACAAATTGGTACCAGACTTGTCTGGGAGGATAGCAGCACTGGCTCGATACATCGGTAGGCCACCGCGAGTCATTGTAAAGGCCAGATATGCATTCAATCACCTCCAATGATACTTAATGAAGTCGAATGCATGGCGCATCCCTCAGGGATTGATCAACGCCGAGAGCTTTATCCTTTTTATCCTTTTTATCCTTTTTATACTAATTAATACGTGCGGGGAACAATCGTACCGCATCGAATAAACCATCTACTCAGGCATGAATGAATATAACTACGTGAATTCGAAAGGCATAAGGTAATCCGTCATATCAAAGTGAACTAGTCTATCCTAGGATTTCAATTTTACTAGACAAAATTTCCATCCTATAGCTAAGAAGATAAAAGGTAAAGCGTTTGGCGTTGATCAATCCCTGAAAGATGCGCCATGCATTTGATTTCATTGAGCATATAGCGGCTATTGAATGCATATTTGGCCTGTGCAATCACTTCAACGGCTTATCCACATAAAACGTCAGTGTTTGCGTCCTCACTGAGTACTTTACTTTAATTAGCCAACCCCAAAGTGATGGTAGACTTCGCTTATCCAAGAGGTGAATCAATCCAAAGAGAGTGTGCGCATTTTTGGGCCCGGCTAAGCTCTGCAGCGACATCACAAGCCATCAAGTGCTATGACGCAGTGAAGAAAGTCATATAGGGTGGAAATGTCTACGAAAAAATCGAGGAGAAAATGCTGCCTAGCGTGTAAAATTCGGAAGCATCACTAATCGGGTTTATGTGCAGTGTAAACTTCAGAAAAGCAAAGAATTTCCACATGATGAATAACTGCGTTAAAATATAAAAGAATATTGCAAACACCGTCGAATGAACTATCAAAACGCAACGTGGACCACTCCCTAAATTTAAGAGTTGTAGACTCGTGTGGAATGTCGACCCATTAACTAAAAAAGCGGTTTTGGAAAAAAAAGCTGAATTTGTCTCTAATGTTATTTCATACTAAATTGCTCATATCTACGAATACATGAAACGGTGAACTTAACAGAGCGGATAGATGGTGAATGTCAGGAAGACCAAAAACGAGAACACTGACGAAAATGTTTGACAAGACTTCCTAGGGGCAGCCGCAATTACATTTACAATATTGAAGTTGAAGAGTTGAAAAATGGTAATCCACTTACGAAAAACGCCCACTACTGTAACTAGGAAACAGTATCTCCACCATTTCACTTTGAAGGACGAAAAAACTGTCCTGATAAGAAAGGCCAGACCGAAACCCACCATGTTGTACCGGGTAAAGAAAAAGAGAAAGTTGTTACCCAGTGGAAGAAAGGTTTTCCAAGTGGAGAAACGAAAATGAGTGAAGAAGAGAAGGCAATAATTACCTTTTCAAGAATAATTTATTCTAAAAGGTCGATGGCGAGATGTAGAGTTCCATTAGCTGTAGTTGTTTATAGCATTGTTTAGCGTCGATGGATCAAGTCAAACACATTATTCACAGAGTGGAAGTAATGTGCATCAAGGTGAACGACATAGATGCACTGGAATAACCTGAAAGCGACGTAGTACCTATTTACGTACTTGGATAGCGTGATTGGATGACCCGTCCTCACTAGTAATTCGTGACCAGCGCAATTTCTATTTAACCGGACATTTGATGGTTTAGCCAACGCGGTTCCCTGTACCCCCATTATCTCAGCCTAGCACAACCCTTCCTCAGGTTGTCACCACCCAGATCGTCGCTCATCGTTCTGGAATAGCGAGAGGCTTACCACCATACGACTAGTTTGATAACAAGGTCTAGGTGAAACTTTTTATTGGTAGTGGCTTACTCTCAGGTGGGTTTCTGGATTAAAACGTCACACCCCTCCTCAGCTTGGGAGGTCCAGCGAAGAGGATGAACCCTCCTCTGCACATAGTGGCTTGACACACAGGAGCCACTTTTAAGCGCGATGAAGCGGTAACCGTTTAGACTACTTCTTCGCCGTTTGATTTTGTCGGGTTTATTTCATATCGCAAAAATAAGAGAGTGTTTGTGAAAAAAACGGCTTAAATCGCAATGTAACCACTTTTTATTTACTACGTATTCTTTTCTCATGGAAGGAGAAAAGGATAGAGTGTAAAGCTCTCGGCGTTTATCAATACCTTAGGAATACGCCGTGTATTCGACTTCATTAAGCATCGTTTGGAGGTGATTGAATGCATATCTGGCCTTTACAATGACTCACGGTGGCCTACCGATGTATCGAGCCAGTACTGTATCTTCCCAGACAAGTCTGGTACCAATTTGTTGACCCCGAAGGGATAGAAGGCTTGATGAGCCACTGGCACAAGAGTCGATTTCACTTATGTGTTGCAGGGCGCCTCCCACCACTGCGCCACAGGCGCCCTTTATGGCAGGATATATGATGAGAAATGCTACTACAGTGATGTTAGGATATATGCTCAACTCCGGACGCGGATGTCTGCGTGGGGATCAAATCTCGTTATTACTACTTCCGGGGCTAACGCGCCCACCACCACAGCATGTGTGTCCATCGTTTCCCTTTTCTCGGGGGAGCATTGATCCTTTGACAACAAAGACTATTCAACCTCTTCAACTGCATTTCGACTTTGCCACACAAAACTGCAGCTTTTAAGCAGTAGATCTTTGCCTAGGGTCACTACGATTCCCGTGACAATATACTAACCAGCTGGCAAGTGGTGAAAGCCTAGGAAATACCGAATGTTGAGAAAGACATTGACTTAAACAATTGACCACAAGCCTGAGACCAATGAAGACTTCGTTTAGAGATGGCATACGATTTCTTCCGTCTCCTTTCCACATTCTTCACTGGTACCTTCTTTTCAAAGGCAAGTTCCATGTAGAATGTGAGAAACACATGTGGTTTATAGTTTCCACCTGAAAGATAATTGATTGTCCGACGTTGTTCTTCAATAAGCAGACACCAGGTTGTTATTACAGAATTTATTAGTGCTTCGAAACCGACTTTCCTTGAACCTCGGTGTGCTTAATCAATATGTATTTTTTTTCTTGATGAGCTTACACGAGGTTGATAATAATCTTTATTATCAACCTCGTGTAAGCTCATCAAGAAAAAAATACACAGAATTTATTAGGTTACAATAGCTGACGTCTCGGCCGTTTCGCCTTTTTCCTGAAAGGATCAGATTGAGATACGATCTACTCAGCCAAGCACTTTCATAACCCTAGCAGATAAAACTTAACAAATAAATTTGTATTCACATAAGAAACAGCTTCATTTAAACACCTACCGTTTATTTTTTGTATCTAAGTTAGTTGGTGGATAGCAGTCGCACAGAGTAATACATGAGCGAGGACTGTGCCTGTGTCAGGTTATTGGATTAGCCTGAGGCATGGCGCCAGGTCACGCGTGATGACAAGACACTCCTCCTTGTGGTTCATTTTTGAATTCTTGGAATTGATCTAAAACACCTCAAGAGTTTTATGTGCTGATGTTTTCGATTCGTGCGTGAGGACAGTGACTCGTACTTAAAAATCTTCTCCGTTGTGTTCCTGCATCCTATACGCGCCTAGTGGAGTGTTTGGTTTTAATTTAGATTTACCGACTACGTGTTCTTTTATGCGGACGCAGAGCGGTCTACCCGTTTCACCAACGTATTCGTCCCCGCGCGCTTTACAAGAGATCAGATAGACTGTACTCGAACTCATGCAATCACCGTCTCTACCTTCTGCAGGCAAATTATGCAGTTTTTCTTTGCACATAGACGGGCATATAGGCGACTGCGAACTAGCCCGCGTATTAGAGTGTCCGGTTCGAAACATATTTCTTATAAGCGTCCTTTTAGTGTGTGAGGAATGAGAGGAGAGGTAATGAACCACTATATTCTTACTGCTTGGCTTTCGATGATACCATTTTGTGATGCAGTCGTTTTCGGATAGGTTGACTTGTGTGTTTAGGAATGGAAGCCAGTTTTCTTTCGGTTTCTCACGGATGAATTTTATGTCAGTTCAGTAACTGAAAGCATCTGCTCCACACAAGGGGAAATGGGCAAATGCTTTGAGTCATTGAACGAAAACACAGAGTACATAAAATTCAACTGTGAGAAACCGAAAGAAAACTGGCTTCCATTCCTAAACGTACAAATCAACCTATCCGAAAACGGCTACATCACAAAATGGTATCGAAAGCCAAGCGGTAAGAATAGACTGGTTCATTGCCTCTCCCCTCATCCCTCACACACTAAAAGGGGCTTATAAGAAATATGTTTCGAACCGCCACCAGCGATACCATTTTGTGATGCAGTCGTTTTCGGATAGGTTGACTTGTGTGTTTAGGAATGGAAGCCAGTTTTCTTTCGGTTTCTCACGGATGAATTTTATGTCAGTTCAGTAACTGAAAGCATCTGCTCCACACAAGGGGAAATGGGCAAATGCTTTGAGTCATTGAACGAAAACACAGAGTACATAAAATTCAACTGTGAGAAACCGAAAGAAAACTGGCTTCCATTCCTAAACGTACAAATCAACCTATCCGAAAACGGCTACATCACAAAATGGTATCGAAAGCCAAGCGGTAAGAATAGACTGGTTCATTGCCTCTCCCCTCATCCCTCACACACTAAAAGGGGCTTATAAGAAATATGTTTCGAACCGCCACCAGCGTGTGCACAGGTAGAGAGCAAAGGAAAGAATCTCGAAACTGGAGCGACAAATAGCCATTTCAAATGGTTACGAAACTGTAGCTGCTCGGCATAGGCATGGAGGAAAAACTACGCCCCAAAGCAATAATTCTAGCGAAAAAAAGGCTTCATTCCTCTTACCCTTTATTTTAAACGAAATAAGTGCAGCCATAAAACGTTGCTTAATAAGGGCCGGTCTAGAGAATTCCGTAAGAGTGATAGAAATACCATCGGACACTCTAAGACGCCAGCTAGTTCGCAACCGCCTATATGACCGTCTATGTTTAACAAAAAACTGCATAATTTGCCCTAACGGTAGAGACGGTGATTTCATGTCCTCGGGTACTGTCTACCTGATCTCATGTAAAGCATGCAGGGACGAATACGTCGGCGAAAGGGGTAGACCGCTCTGCGTCCGCATAGAAGAACACCTAGTCTGTAAATCTAAATTAAAACCAAACACTCCACTTGGTGCGCATAGGATGCAGGAACACAACGGAGAAGATTTCGAAGTAGGAGTCACTGTTTTCCCGCACGAATCAAAAATATCAGCGTGTGAAACTCTTGAAGCGTTTTGGATCGATTTCAAAAATTCAAAAATGAACAGCAAGGAGAAGTGTCTTGTCATCACGCGTGACCTGCCGCCCTACCTCAGGCTGATCCAATAACCTGACACAGGCACAGTCCTCGCCCACTCTGTGCAGCTGCTCACCACCAACTATCTTTACAAGAAATAAGCGGGGGTGTTTAAATAAAGCTGTTACTTATGCGAATACAAATTTATTTGTTAAGTTTTATCTGCTGAGCTTATAAAAGTGTTTGGCTGAGTAGATCGCATCTCAATTTGACCTTTCCAGACGCTGAAGGAGGTGAAACCGCCGAAACGTCGGCTATTGTATCCTAATAAATTCTACAATAACAACCTGGGGTCTGCTTACTGAAGAAAATTATCGAGTTGTCAATCAATGGCGAGAAAGACAGAAGGTCGGTCTTGGGAATAATTGATTGTGTTCCTGCATGACGTTGCTACCGCACTCATATGTCATGGCTCTCTTCGAATTCCCATCCAGTTTCGCAAATATGTTTTAGTCCCTATTTTATCACAGATATAGCAGTTACGTTTGAATGTTTTTCTGGACTACGAATTCCTTTTAACTTCCTTGCAACGGCGAGAATTTTTTTTCCGATTACAATGATCCGAATAATCGCACTGACATGGAAGTTATCGCATCCCTTGGACAGCGGTGGCATCATACTACGGACTATCCAAGTAGAACCAATTGTGTGTTTGAAGGTGTGACGACTTTCGCACTTTACACACTAGTGCAACAGGAAAATTTCAACCTTGTTTTTACCATTGTTTTTTATGCGACCCAAAGCCACAAATTTCAGAGTTCCTAGCACAAAATTTTTGTCCTTCTGTTCTTTTGCGTCTGCTGTCCACAAAAGCACGGATTTGGATACGTCGGGCTGAAAACTGAAAGTGTTTGCCTTTTTTATGTATCCCATTACATTCTCACTGATTCCTCTTGGAATCTTTGGATAACACTGCAATTAAGTTTTCATTCTCTCACTAAAGGTGGTCATCTGCCTTTGTAGACTGAAAAAAGGTTTTCCCAGTCAAGGTTGATACCAATTTGAAGACTGTTGTGGGATGAAAGGTTGGTTGGCATAGTGTAGAGTCAAATCAGCGAGCATATTTCACTGGATCTCTGACCGTGGCGGTTTCTGCACCCATTCATTCATTTCCATTTATCTCTCTTCGGCTCCAGTATTCTAATGCTCCAATCCTTATCTTTACTTTAGTGACGCATCCTTCTCTTCTGAAAATGTTTTCACTTCAGATTCTTTAAGAAGATCTCAAATAGCTGAACTGTACACGATATAGCTAAAGATCACTTCATCTACTATAATTTCGGTATGAAGGAACATTCTTGGAAAGCACTTGCATCTTTTTCACTATTAAAATCGCCCTGTGATTATGCTTGTTAGTCCATTTGGGAAAACACGACTCTGCCCTTATTAACACCAGCTCATCCAGCAACCTGTATTTGAGAATCAATTCGTCAAAAGCGTTCAATACTAAATATAACTCGTTCCATCCATCTCGGAAAGGCAGTTTCGGCAGTATCATCTGTTTAGCCCGTCGTCCCTTTGATCGTCGAGTGAACTTTCCACGTCGCCTTGTCGCTTACAAGTGTTACGCACTCTGTTCTGTTCGGTCTACGTACTCGCTGAACGTAATCACCATTATGGAAAATATTTTAGGACTTTTTTATACTATAGCCATGGATATAAAAGAGGAGCCCTCAGTCTCTCATTACTGTTTGATAGGATTTATACGATAAGGGTATTGAAATCTGTTAAGAGATGCTGAAGAAGTTTGAAAACACTGTGATGGCTATATTCTGTACAATGTGAGAGCAATAACGTGAAAAGTTTTGTCGAGGAATTGATTATACAAGCAAGGAGACCAACTGTGATATGCGACTATAATCAGCTGTTCTAACCTTCCTCATTGGAAGTCATGTAAAAAAGCGGCTCTGAAGAAGGCGATACTGCCGAAACGTCAGCTACTGTTGTATTGTATTGTGTGCTTTTCTATGGAAGTAAATGTATGCTGTATAACAACCTCGCGATTGCTGAACAAGAAAACTACGCATTCATATACCAACTGTGATGTCGTTGGTTTCGAAAAGCGAAAATTCATTGGTCGTTGAAGGTTTACTACAGTTATTGTGCTGATGGTGATAATGTTCTAGATAGCATGGGCTCGGCTACATTAACTGCTTTGACTGCGAAGCCGAATCGGACGTAAGCAATCAAATATGCCTACACAAACTAAGGTAGCCTTCATTTTCCGAGCGCTGAAAAGCTTCCATACTACGGAGGTGAAACAGAAGAAATTCAAGTCGAGTGCTCTTCAGGAAAGAATACACATCTAACACATAGTGATCGACGTGGGTTCATTTTCAGGAATAGGCATGTTATAATGAGGAAAAGAATAAGCAGTAAATAAAACTTGAAGATATTGTGGTTTCGAGCGCAGCTTCAACTTACCTAAGTTCAATTCTGATTTGTGACCTCTGATCATTTCCGTAGGCACGTGACTGCTGATAGCACCTATAGAGTAGAAAACTGGTTGAGAGAGAGGCAAAGAAGGAACCTCATTTGATGCAGTGGATAGCACATGAGACCCTGCTAAATGCAATCACGTGTTCGAAGCCTAGGGAGGTCCTTAATTTTGTTCACATCTCAGCATTCTTGTGGATATATTCTACATTTTGCCCTCCCGTGGAAAAATGAATGGGCAGTAAGTAGAAAATAAAACACTGTAAGTAATAAATACACTGGTCTGTGAAATTATGAAACTGGGAATACCAGTATATTTATAGGAGCAAGAACTTCGCGGTGCACTGAATATTCATGGACCCATCGGAATGGTTATCTTATGCCTTTTCAGGAAGTGCCAATGAGAATTTTCGGTTTCTTGCTCCATTTTCTTACGTGACAATGAAGCAGTGATATCGAATCAGCCTGAGAAACTAAGCGTGGAAATTGTAGATGCTTCACTAATTATCATGTTTTGGGAATTCCGAGACCACTAAAAGATCACTTAAAATTACACCGCTATTTCTCTTCTACCAATTTGCAACCCGTGCTGTAACGTCCATTTAATGGACATACTTTGCTCATTGCAGCTTGTTATGTTAACAAACAATTCCAGAGATACTAAGATCTGAGCAAAACTTGGGAACTCTCTTGGGTTCAGAAACCGCGACTCGCTTTCTAGGGCTCACATGCAATTCACAATACCAACCAACTCTTGATTTGCCTTTATCTCAATCGTGTCTTTACTCTGTCCGTGCTACCAGCAATCAGCTGCCAATGCAAATGAGAATGGAGTGCAAATAAAAGTTAGGAAGTGATTTTCACTGTAGCTTCAGCTTAACTAGGTCCAGTGCCGATTTGTGCTCCGAGATCATTATATCTTAGCATCCTTGTAATTTACGAAGAAATATGAAGACATCGTAGTTATCATACCAAGAATTAGGACGAAAAAGCATTTGCTTGGCAAAGTTCGTAATCTACGTTGGACGCTGTTTTACTTTACTGTAAAACTAAGAGAATAGAAACGAAAAATCACCAGGAGACATAGCAAATGTTAAAAAGTTTCGGTTCTGCAGAATACTGAATAGACTGTAACACAGTAAAAGTCATTGGTAATGATACAGTGTTGAGTTGCCGCTGCTTCCAAGGGTGTAAGGATATGCTGCCATATTTTTATTATGAACTTAAATAAATGTTTCGAAAAAAAGATTGTGAAAAATAATGTGCTTAGAAATCACAAGCTGATCTGGCTAGCAATAAATTCGCACATTTTCTGCAATCAAATACTTCCTGGTAGGACTTCGTGCATCATTCTCCAGTGTTGTAGATGTAGAGCCGTTTAGTGCCTACAAGGGGCGTCGGTGATTGCGGTTGCTCATCCTCCACTACTTCTAACCATTCGCCGTGTACTCCAGTTTGGACACAGCTCTCCTAAAACCTCTTTTCTAGTTTTTTTTAGAACTGAAGCATTCAAATACCAGTTAAATGAGTTACGGAAGTGTTTCAAGACATACTATCCTTTAGCCTCAGAATAACTGATCAATATGTATTTTTTCACTGATAAGGTAACACAAGGTTGGCAAAAAAAGTTAATCAACCAATAAGTAAAGAATGATTTCTTTTTACCAAACTTGTATTAGCTTACTAATGAAGGAATACATGACAATACTGTCCGTGCAGGAATATCGTATTGTTTGGATCCCACCATCTTCTGCCTTTCGGCTCGTGTGAAAGAACCATTGAGTATTTCTTAAAATTATGAACTTTTGCACTTTGTCACTCCTCTATGATTTTCGAAACATCCAGTGAAAGCCGTAAAGGGGAGCATCTTTTATTTGCGCAGTACAAATATACTAATAGTAGCAAAGGAAATAGCGCGGATGGTGCAAGGGCACAATGAAATCATGGAAAACCATCACACAAATCTTTGCTTGTATCGAATTTCAATGTTACGTTTTGTCCGTTAGGGTTACTAGGAAGTGCAGGAGGTAGCACTTTTGCAGAGACAACAGTAACCTCCACTGGGAGACAGCCAAACCCTCGACCTAATCGTTTGACGTCTCAATTTCATACTAAGATTTTTACTGGTATCCGACGTATTTATGGGAACGAAACATTTCCTAGCAGCTGGTTCAACAGATTTAAATCACACTGCTCAGAACGAATTAGAATTAATACTCGCTGTAAATCGCTATGAGTCTCATTTTAAGGTTGTTATAATCTGAAATAATACTGCAAGCTTTACTTCTCCTACCTTAATATGTATTATAGTTTGAGTTCCATTATTTCGTAGCTTTGCACGACTGTCAAACTTCTCGTTAAGCATTTTTATTCTAAAAAATTAAGTAAACAATGCCAATAAGGATTCTTCAAGAGAATGAGAATATTAGAAGAAAAAAAGGTTAACGATTTCTAACTAAACCAGTCGCAGTCATATATTGCCTCCCTGATTGCACGATCTCATGTTTAGAATTGAGCCCATTTTTTTTATAGCTCGACAAGCTCGCAAACTCAAGAAAAGCCTTTGTAGGGTTACATATCACTCAAAGGAATTTTAAGATTCTCTCCGTTCTATGGTTAAGTTTTAATGATTAGGTGAGTACAAAAGTCGAGAAGGGACATTAGCAATAGGATGGTCAGAACGTAGAAGCCAGCCTGACAACGATTTACTCCTTAGCAGCGTCCTCAAAATCTTTAATCCTTATTGAGAGCAAGAGTCAAGTTCGAATTCCATTCCAAAATGTGCATTAGGTCCAAATCATTCAGTTATTGTTCGCCTTAAGTTCAAACTGACCACGTGTTTCGTCCTATATTTTCTCATTAAAACTTTCATGCTACTTTTCATTAGTAACTTGCTGTTGACCATTCCACTTCCTTTGAGGATCGACCCATTATCAGCCCTTGAGAAGCACCAACATGTAGAATAATTTGCTTTCTAAATTTGATAGTTCGAGTTCCCAAACTACTGAAAACCCACCTATTAACCCGTTCCGTCGCGGTGGCCCAACGGACTCCGCACAATTTTTTTTCAATTGCAGGCGTTCTGGTTTTTAACAATAAAATACCTTTTCTCAATAAATAGAGAACTTGAGAAATTTTGAACACGACAGGATTGCAGGACAGACTTTGCGCTATCGTTCTCTGAGCATGAATGATATGTACGCCACTATTTCCCACGTGATGCTGTGGTCCACTATTGCAAATGTATCGCTGCCGGTATTTGGAAGCCTTTTGCAGTTTATGTTAAATCTATATCAGCATTTTTTTATATTAGCACATTTCAATGCAATCACCATCGCGATTGAAATGAAGAGACAGTTAAATAATGGTTAAATTATCGGCCAGTGAGGTTTTCCAAAAACAGGTTTTTTGTAAATCATTAAAAATAGTAAGCGGTTTTTCTGGTCCCATACCTCCCATTGTGACCTATTTTCGATTGTCTATCGAATGGGTAAACATAGTGCGATAAAGAAACTCTGGAACCTACTAAATCTAACACAGGCATTATGTCGTTTGATCCTTGTCGCTATGGACACCATAATGTCCGTATGGGGCAGAATAGGTTAAACTGCTGGCTGCTCTCATATGTGCTACTTTTTCTTGGTAATCTTATATACATATTTCATATTGGCTTTTGTTCTAACACAATCCGTCGTCATATCTGTTATGCAAATCTCAGCACTTTCTCCATTTCGTTCGTTGTCTCACACGCATCATCCACAATGTCTTTGAATGGTAGAGAGATGTTAAGGAAAGGCCATCTTCCGTTTGTGGGTACGTATACGGTCTCCTGGTACTCTGCGTAATTAAGCGCCTCGTTTCTATGACGGTGGCTTTTGTTCCTATCGGGAAATCTGTTTTCGCCAAAAAGGACGTGCGGTGGACAGCAGTCTAGACGATTCCCACTCTGAAGTTCCTTTCTCATTCCAGTTTTCCTGTCACCATATTTACTTTTACTAATCTTTCATATTCCGATGATAAGATATCTGTGAACATTTTATAGAAGTAGTTCTCATTGGAGAAAGCTTCCGCCAACTTTTCTACGAATAGCAAGACTGTTTTTTGCATCGAGTATGTTTAGCACTTTTGCGTTTGATCTTCTGCACAGAACCATGTGAAAGGTGAGGTGACGGCATGGGACTTTCAAGAATGCTTGAAAATTAAAATTTACCGAAATTAGCTGTTGCTACAGAGGTGAAACAAGAAGCGGTCTACATGGTCTTTAACTCGCATGTTGTTTGGATTTGGTGCAGTGACGTGCTTTTCAACTTAACAGTTATATATATATTGCAGTGACTTCCGGGTTTAGTTTTTTGCTGCTTGAGATGCTCGTTTTTTCAGAGGATCCTAGACAAGTCTTACTAGTTTCTTTTTAAGGCGTCGCACCAATCATTCATCTGGATTATAAGACTGAGAATGAGATCACGAGGAGATCTGTAGCTTCAAGAGGAGAGCACAATCAGGACGGCATTGATTCGCGACATCAGTTTACTTTTAGCTAGGCTTCCAGAAAAATTGAGCTCTCCCTTAGCTTGGATTACACTGCTGAAAAAAACTCCGATGCATGTTACAGTTCGAGATACAGAAATGCATTTGGCCATAATGAAGCCGTAAAACATTGTAGCAACCCTTAGTTGAACGAAGAGACGGATACGAAATCATATTGTGGAAACATTTGAATCTCTATCCGTAGACAAAACTCATCTGACAGAACCATAGAACCACTAGAACGATTTCAGTGTGTACATATCCAAAAATAAATGCGTCTTTCATTTTGAAGTAAACATATTTTATCATACAACAACCCTTATGAGTTAATAGAGAAACGGTTAGAATCCGCAGAGGTTGCCTACAAGAAAATAGCTCAAATCTCTGGCTTCCTTAGATTGACAAAGCATCTTATTCCAATTCTTTTTCGCCAAAGCTCTTGTTTTGAACACTAAATGGATACACATTCGAGGATTTCTTGAAGCAAGACGCAATCGCCTATCCTAATATCTCATTGATTCTTATATCGCAGTTCTTGAATTGGTATTTTTAAAAATTTAAATTTGCCGCTCGATTTTTTGCGAACACAAATTTTTCAACGGGTGTGAAATCGAAACAATATTCCGAAAGGCCACTTGCACTTTCGGAAAGAGTGAAACCTCGTCTGCAAAAATATCAAGTCACCTCAGTTTTTCCAGTTAACGAAAGATTTTCTACGGTTATAAAAAACAGAATTACCATCGGACGAAATGTCTAAATGGTTATGAAAGGGCACCAACTGAGAATAACACGGAGACTATGAGTTTTCTCATATCATCACAAATTTTTCTTTATGAAAGAGGCACCGACTAGGTTTAGGTCAAGAGTCGTATGAATAATCTGGCTTCTCTCATTTTTTTATGCTTCAGTTGCGTTTTCAAAACGGTTATGAAAAGGAAACCAACTGATGGTCGCTCAAGAATCGCATAAGGAATCTGTCACTGCTTGTCATTATTGTACAATACTGATTAATAACGTCCTTCTCTGAAACGTCACAGTCTTTCTTCATATCATTATCACCGTCGTGTTATCACATCATTCTATTTGATCATAAAAATCTTTCCAACTATGACATTAAATTTCCGCTTTCACCAACTGGGCTGCTTCAATTTATGTTTAAAACTCATCGGGATTCATTTCATAAAATTTCAGCGGCGGTCTGCTTTCGTTTTCATTGTTAGATCTTTTTCATTGCGAAGAGAAGCAACTCGGGAATAGGAAACAAAGCACTTATAGCTAGCAAAGTAGAACTGCAAACGTAGCTACTAAGGTTATACTGTAGGCAATACATTTCGTGCCTTGTTAAAAGCGATATGCCTATGAAGGGCGATCATGAAACGCCCATGAGAAAAATTTAAAAAGTGAAATTCAATTGCAGAAAATTCCAAATAGAGAGTAGTACCTTTTCTCTGCCGCATTTTCGATAAACGGGGCTGCATATCACCATCTTTGGCTGTATCATCGAGCTTCTTTTTCTCATCATCTAAGCAAAAAACATTTATATTATAGGGCATCTATAATAAAACCATGAGAAACTTTGCGCATTACGGATCACTGCTTCAACAAATTGACATAGTTCACTTCACAGTAACTGCACGAGCGCGTAGATTCGGGGTGCTATATCGCCCTCAGTTAATTGACCGACTGAACACGGCACTCGGTGTCGTCAGAGGATTACAGCCATTTCAAAAGAATAGCAAACCAGCAAAATTCTCATAGATTAACAAAGGTGCCAAGCGTACTTGTGGAACTGAGAATCCTTCACACGGTACGGCAGGATTCCAGAGAACTGCGACGATCAATACCCAGCACGTCAATGAAAACAAGGGTCACAGGCCATCAATTTCTAGAACATCCCACACCCGTACTAGACCAGCACTGTGAATAACGGTTGGCCATGCGAGAACGCGAATGATACAAGTGCTATAACTCACATTAGATAGTTTTATTAGAGAACGGAGTAACTTTTTTAATTTTTATTTCTTTAGATAACCTATCTTTACGTCTACAGTGCGGATCCCAGTATTTCTCACATTGGATTCGTTTCCATGCATCAGTTATCTGCGAAGATCTTCCAACTTTTACGTGTGTCATCGACTGCTGCTTGAGGCTTCAATTTAATCTTGATTGTCGTAGAATGCTGGTCGAGTCGATTCTCCATGGCGTACTGAGATAGGCGGGTCGAAGCGTTCCCAATTAGATTGCAAAGAGTGAAATTTTTCTCGGACAACTCCAGTACCAATTTTCCAACCCCATAGGATGAGAGGCTTGGTTGGCACGAAGAGGAATCGAACTAGCACCATGTTTGTGATGACCGACACCACTGCCACTGTGCTACTCACCCCTAACGGAGTAATTACGATTATATAGAGTGCAATCTCCTTAGACACTCTATGTTCCTTTTTAATGAAAGGACGAAAGGTGCACAAGCTTCTAAAGGTTCCTATGAGACTGTGGTGGTAGTTATATCAGTGTTAAGTAGTTCAGTAGTGATGATTTTTACTATTACTCTCATCTAAGGCTAGCTCATCTCACAAGTGAACTGCTGAAACTCAAAAATCTTAATAAAATCCTTGTCAATAAAACAGATTCTAGAGTTGATGGACTACGAGCTTCAAATATCCAGAGAAGTATTCCATACCAGTTGCCACAAGTTTAAAGCGAAACATATTGTCGCTTAAATTTTTCCAAAAAGTAGAAAAAAGAGTTTACTGGAAAAGATTATCAACAAGTACCACAAGGAAGACCGATTATGAGCAAAAGAACACTGTGCTATCATATCTTTAATACCGTCCACCACGGAGCTCTCAAGGAAATACGCCACAAATTCCCCTTTCAGAAAGATTGACTTTTCTAATAAAATTTCTTGCATGTCTAAGAATTTCATGAACCCAGCGATGTATACTCTTCACATTCACATCAGAAAACTTTTACAGTATGCCACCCACTAGCCGAGAAAAATTTGGGAGAAAGCTCAAAAGACGGACTTTCTACAAACCTCAGCTTAAATTGTTGATATAATTATTTCTATAATCTTATAAACTGATATTTTTGAAAAAATGCGAGGTTGGCATCGGTTTCGTGTCCCTTGTTATTGGTATTGTTGATCGATGCCTTCCTCAGCAGAAATTTTTTAGGGCCTTTAACTTGAGTAATTAAGTTTAAAAATTGGTAGACTGTTTTCTTACCCTAGTTTGAGGCTTTGAAAAAAGAAAGATTGCCCAAACGGCAACTATCGACCAAAACAACGACAACGAAAACTTATTACAAATTTGCATCTGCTTAACAAAATGGGTTTATAAGATCATATAAATAAATAGGAGAAAGCCGACAAAGTTGAATATTCTTCGACGTTTTTTAAAAATATTTCCAGCTCTTCCATGAACTCTGTTGTTTCCAGCAATTCATACTACGTTGTTCAGAACTTGAGGCAGAATTTTTAAGGTTTATCCTTGGTGTACATGTTTTAGCTCATGTTTTCAGTTAATGTGTTGTTCCATATAAAGGCAAAAGATATTTCACGCATTTAACCACTGGATGATCGAGTGGCGATGCAAAATGTACTTCTGGCAAGCTTCGAAAGTTAGGAATTGAGATCCCAGAGAGGCAGTGTCGACAAATTTAGTTTTATGAGTTCTGAATAGAACGTATGCAGCACAAGATGTTCAAAACATTGGTGAAGAATGGGGTCAGGAAAAAGAGAGTACAGTGCGATGTTAGTTTCAAAAATTTCGTCGTTGCGAACTCAACCTTGAGGATGGGGCAGGTTGAGAGCGTCTCCCTTTGGTCGATGATGATAATTTAAGCTCATCCCTGCAAGGAAATGAAGGTGCAACTGTTCGAGAACTTGCAGAAGAATTCAGTGTGATCATTCAACTGTTTCGGAGCATTCGAAGAAGAATTAAAATGGGAAAAAATTCGAAAAATGGGTACCGTACGAATTGGTAGCACGTTGCACTTTCGACGTGCTACCACCTATCGAGTAGCTGACGCTGCAAACGTAGAACGAGTTGGGCTACGAAACTCTTCCTCACCCACCATACTCATCAAATTTCTCGCCTACCAACTCTACCAATTACCATTTCTTCAAGCATCGCAACAGCTTCTTATTCCAGAAATGATTCAGAAACGAAGCCGAAGTCGAAACTACCTCCAGAAACCTCATTACTTCTAAAAATTCTGGAATTCAAGCAACTGGAGTAGAAAAAGTACTTTTTGAGGGAAAGTTTATTATGGGCCGAAATATGTTACCTTAGTGTAGTAAAACCTGTCAGTGTGGTAGAAATGCTCTCAAGCGAAGAGCAAAATTTGAGAAAAAACCGAAGCAGCTCACCACTTTCGCTGAGATTCGTTTTAAAATCAGTATCAATTAATTTGACTATTTTTCCGAAAAGAATCTCGAGTTGCATCTGTGTGACATTAATTGCCATCGAACACACTGACAAACCGATCAGAATAGGTAGAAAGTTTGCTACAGCCACATTGTGACTCAGTGTCAGATCACCGAGGCCTAAAAATGAATTCATCAAAGCCGTTTTCTAAGAAAAGTGAAGGAGTAGCCACATTGAACTTGACCAACTCCGACATGATCTGTGAATAATTTAACGAAAACAATCGATATCGTGCTAGGAGACTTTGTTGGAAAGAATACTCTGCTGTAGAGCTACAGATTATCTACAGATGTGTGTTTTGATAATGTTTTTTATTTTTTTATTTTATTATTCTATACTATTATTGTATTTTACTCTTTATGTTGTATGTTTTGACGTGGAATTTTCGCTATGGGTTCGTATCGCAAAGGGCAACTATAGAATGCCCAGAAACATACAGTTGAAAGGTGCCTTATCTATAGAAAACAACTAGTTTCGCAAAGGTTTGTCAGTCACAATCAGTTGATGATTTTAAAAGATTGTCCTCTCAATTTTTGTGATTTTATCGGTAAATGAAGAAGGGGAAAAAGACTGCCTCCTGGACGATTACTCTCCTTTGTTGCATTGAGAACCACTGGATGTCTAGATAAAAAGAGGAGACTTGTAGAACTGCCCAATATTTTGGACGTTCTCATATTACTGTTACATGACTGAATATGCATATCGGAGTTTTTCGGACGCAAACGTTTTATGGCTCAAGAACCACAGAACCCCGTACTGTAGAGTTGCGATGTTCATCGTAATTTCGGATTAAAATCTCTAACTACGACGGCGCTGACGGCAGTTGACAACCTTCACTCTCATTAGACCCTCTATCGGATTTGAA
Organism: Angiostrongylus cantonensis; assembly: GCA_009735665.1. Taxonomy (NCBI): domain Eukaryota; kingdom Metazoa; phylum Nematoda; class Chromadorea; order Rhabditida; family Metastrongylidae; genus Angiostrongylus; species Angiostrongylus cantonensis. Next base: position 528,641 of record MQTX01000134.1, read on the forward strand.
GAAAAAACGCTAATAAAACCTTCCAATTTGCCTTCAGTGATGTTGAGATTTAAAAGCACGTTGATATGGTAAGTTCGAGTCCACCGAATCGGGATCGCAAAACCTCAGACCTTTTTTAATTTGGAAAACTCACAAAACACCGAGTAATCCTATAAACTGGCAGTATAAAAACATCATTGTCGTGATAAAATTATAGTCATTTTTCATCGCCTTAAAAAAGAGATTGTGGCAACAATCATTTCCGTTTATCAACATAGCATCTCTTCTGGAAACATACAGAAAGTACACGATTCGATAATCACCGATTTTTTAAAAAATCGCAAAGGCCGATGGCATGTTAAAAATGAAACAAACCAATAGTAGTGAGTGATATAAAGAAGAAGTATAAAGACTCGAAAAACGTCCATTTCTCGAAGAAGACGAACATAGCAGAGCATAGCACTGTCCAGAATCCGAGCACTGAAATTGTTCTGATAAATTTTAGATGCTATACTCATAGAGACTCCACAAGGAAGAGAGAACTTATTTTGTAGGACCGATTTTTTATGTTAAATTATTGCGTTGTCCTTCCTAGGCAAAGAAGGAAATCTATATCAGTAAAACATCTGAGAATAATTCGAATTGCATTCAGCAACATTGGAATCAAACATAAAGGAACCACTTGTTGGTCTAACGTCGAACAGCAATATACAAGCAAAAATAAGTAATATTAGCCCCAGAAATCTTTCATGGGCATGGTCACGACTTCGATCCAGCGCTCTGGGTTAAGCGGCGCATCAATCATTGTTGCATCAGAAGTTCGTACCAGTCTGAGAGGAAAAAGAAACACTGAGCAAATCAAGCTCCAACAACTCATTATGTGCGTCATGCATACACTCATTCGCTCTACACTGTTCACTAGAGTGAAATACACGCAAAACTTTCTATGGATTAGCCAACTATCATCTCCAGCTACAAGCGGCAAAGATGTAATCTCAATTTGTTAAAGCCTGCAATAAATAAAAGCATAAACTCTCGGCATTGGTCAATTCTGAGAGATTCGTTATGTCCTCGAATTCATCAAAAAGATACACCTGGCCTGTATAATGACTCGCGGTGTTTTGTCGATGTATCGAGTGAATGCGGTTGACGTCCCAAACAAGTCTGGAACCAATTTGCCTAATCCGTTGGAAGGGCACGTCTGCTGTGGCTGGAGCGCAGGATCGATCCCATGTGTATTGTAGGGCGCCTTTAACCACTGCGCAATGTTCGACCCATTGTTATAACCAGTATATAATAATAACGAATAAAAATAGATGTAAAGTAGTAAACTCCATTTCATTTTTGTTTTTATCCGTGCCTCCATTAAACGTCTTCATACGATATGAAACAAATAAAAATGTGATTTGGCACAACTGATAGCGGAATAGAGTTACCGAAAGCGACCATAAACAAAGGAATCGGCTCGATGGTGTCTGAATTGTCGATGGGGTTGTCGTCGCAGGCTTGAGTGGAAGGATAGCAAATTCTCTGCAACACATATCGCTATTGATAGGTCACGTAGACAGGACCATCTGTCATCAGTACTAGTGGTTCAGATTTCCAAAACTATTCTCACTCCACAATTGTGACACCAATTTTGAGGTTGCTCTATTTTCAACGGCAGACTTTTGATATGCACTTCAATGTGCTCAGGTCTAAATAGCGTAGTTTACAGCCATTTTATCGCCAGCCCGCGAAAATAAAATTATTCCGTGAAAAAAGCTAAAGTTGTAAAAATGAGTTTAGAAGAAGATCAGTTTCTTTTTTGCTTGGTGCAGCTTCTCAAACATACATTTACCCTTTTTTCTTTTTCCGACTATTGGAGCTGGTATTATTTAACATCATGCGTTTTCTACTAACCACTGTTTCATTCCCTTATACAGTGCGAATGTTCCATCCACATTGACAATGGTGCTGTATGGCGTCTCTGGAGTGAGTTCATCTTCGTCATTACAACCACAAGGATGCTGGAGATATGAGCACAACTCGGGTCTTTAGATGAACTTTTAATCCGCGACTTCCTTTTCTGGGGACTCAAATGGTATCCACTATGGCATCCGAAGCCTTTGTTTTGCCTTCCTCATAGTCGTTTTCTAGATGAAAAATAGTAGTCCTTTTCACTACTAATAGATTATTTTCCGCGAATCCATCACTTTTAATCAAATGTTTGCAATGAAGATAATGGGATTGGTTGGTGTGGTGGATAGCACCTAAGCCCCATAGGATTATCGCGTCACCGAAGCTCACCTAAGGTTCCGAATTCTGTTCAAATGTCAGCAACTTTGTCGTTCTGCTCGACATACTATTGCTTCCAAAAACAATAGGCAGAGAATAAAACATCGGCATTGTGTCTTCTTCACTGCACTTTATTTGTACTTTACAGTCTTCATTGACATATTATTTTAGAGATGCAGTAAGGCTCATCTGTTTTGAAGCGGATGGCAGATTGTTGCTATTGAGTTGTGAATCCACTTTTTGTGAATTGTCCTGCGCTTTAGCTTGCCCTTGACTCACCATAATGACGTCACATATGCATGATGGGTTCCTCATGCCCCTAATCGATCATAAAGCTAAATTCCCCTATAATCACTGTTGATCCCCATCTTGTTGTCCACTTTAGCACACTAGCTTCGTTATTAGCTTATTCCTCGTGTACATATAAACCTTTAATTACCAAAGCTTGAGGCTCGAACTTCAGCGCCACTACTGAATTCATGTCGCAGAGCGAAATACAAACACTTACCATAGAAATAACAGATGTACTGGTGGATTTATGAGTTCACCAAGCGCTTTTTCTTTTTCATAGTTATATTGTTAATAACACTACGACAGTAAATTAAAAAAGAATTAGATCTGGTCATCCAGCGATCATGCTTTTCTCACCTGATGTTGAGTAGAATTTGGAATTAGTGAGAGGAGGCCAGATTTTGAAGAATAAGTGCAGTTCCATTACAAGGTGACATCTCAGCTGATCACCCACCCATAGGTGAAAAAGAGAGAGCTCATGTTCATGAGGAACGGATTGGTTTCGCATACCACATCCACGCTCAACGGAACGAAAACCTTTGAATGCTCCAGTTATGCCTATCTAGGTCGGGAAATCAATATGTTAAACAACTTAGCTCCAGAGTTGAGCAGAAGGAAACGAGCGGCTTGGGAAGCTTTCAAGAGCATCGAGGATGTAGTGAAGAGAACAAAGAACACCCGACTCCGTGCCCACCTTTTCGACTCAACGGTTCTTCCTGCTCTAACGTATGCCTTAAAAACCTGGTCGCTGCGTAAGCAGGGTGAAAGATCGCTCAGCATTATTGAACGCACAGTCGAAAGTGCGATGCTAGGAGTATCCCGTTTCACACAAGTAAGGGATGGGATCCGAAGCTCTGACCTGCGTCAATGGTCAAAAAAAAACCGAATGTGCTGCTCCGTACGCCAAAGGGTCGAAGATAAAGTGGGCCGAACAAGTAATGCGTATGAATGACAAGCGATGGAGAGGAGCCGTTAGTGACTGGATTCCTCGGGATGTTAAACGCACTGCAGGAAGAACACTGACTCGATGGTCAGAGTTCCTAACGAAAAGCCTAGAAGGAAGATATGATGCTCGACGAGTTCCTAGAGCAAGCAGAGCCCAATGGGTTACTCTTGCAACCGACAGGGAAAAATGGGAGATTTACTGGAGCCCGCTCGAGTTGCTCGACGATTAATGGGTCTACATGTGATAGAGTTGAATCACTGGCAGGCATTGCGTGCCATCACTGGCATTGCGCGAGGCGTGGATAGATTAAAGGCTGCGGGTATAATATTCAAAATTCAACATGCGTTTTGAAGGTGTTCGGGAAGTCACTAAGAAAGTCCATACTATAATTCCCTCCATTTCAACAATATCGGATTAAGTCGAAGAAAGTAGACTGGAATGCACAAGGAACTGAGCCATTTCCTTAGCAACTGCTTTGCTGATAAAAGAAGTAATATGTCCCAAAATCGGTTACCTCACAGCTAGCGCTACCGCCGCTTATGAACAGATATATATTTCGCAATATAATGAATGTTCTTGTACGACTTCTCCCTCATGTGGGTGTGGTTGCCAGTTCGCTTGCAGTATAGCACTCACTGAATTCTATTCATATATCTTTGCATGTCTTTTTCTTCTAAGTTCTTAAAGTCTCAATTCGAAATGAGGTTCATGAATGGAATACAATCCTGCCGAAGTTCATCGCTGCTGTGTTACACTTCACACTGACTCCTTTTCGTGCTATACACTATTAAGAAGACTCTTTTCAGTGGAAGAAGTTCTATAAATACACTTTTGTAGCAAATCAATGACAGAACGGAATCACTTCCATTTCGCACGGTATAGTTGAGCGCGCGCAGGACAGTGGTTTGTGGCACCCTGTGCTGCACATTGAATCGATTCCGCGCCTCAGGTTCGCCAAACCTTCCAATTGTCTGGGAGGGAAGCAGCACGATAGGATGCATCGATAGGCTACCACAACCCAGTGTACAGGCCACATATGCATTCAATCACCTCTAATGATGCCTAATGAAGTCGAATGCACAGCGCTTCTCTCAGGGATTGATCACCGCCGAGAGCTTTACCCTTCTATCCTTTTATAGTTACCACTCTATTGCAGTGGATGAAACAAAAAATACAGACTTCAAAAGGCATTACTGAGTAAGTGATTAAAATTCAGAAAGAGAACGGTAAACTGACCTCTTGTGATTCCATATCGTTTTTTGAACGAAATAACCTCTTTACCCAATGATTTCCGAGGATAAATCTTTTCTTCCAGAGCTCTAAACCAAACAATAACATTACAGTCTTCTATGTTAGTTTGAACTAGCTTAACGAAAAATTGCAAAGCCATTTTTTTCTGTAATCTCTTGTATTCGTAAAAGTTATTAGGGCTTGTTGTGGTGTTTTTTCTTTAGTCTGAACTTGTATCACCTGTAGTCCCGTTGATCGTCGAGGGACTCGAGCGGGCGCCAGTAAATCCTCCATTTTTCCTTGTCGCGTGCAAGAGTAGCCCAGTTCTGCTCGCTTTAGGGACTCGTCGAGCATCACACCCCTCTTCTAGGCTTTTCGTGAACAACTCTGACCATCGGGTCGGTGGTCTTCCTGCAGTACGGTTGTCATCTCGAGGAATCCAGTCAGTAACAGCTTTTGTCCATCGGTTATCATTCATACGCATTACGTGTCCGGCCCACCTTATCTTCGACGGTTTGGCGTATAGAACGACACCTTTGATTTCCGATCGTTGTCGTAGGTCGGAGCTTCGGATCCCATCCCTTAGTTGTGTGAAACGGGATACTCTTAGCATCGTCCTTTCCACTGCGCGCTCGATAACGCTGAGTGATCTTTCATTCTGCTTACGTAGCGACCAGGTTTCTAACGCATACGTTAGGGCAGGAAGAACCGTTGAGTCAAAAAGGTGGGCACGGAGTAGGGTGTTTTTTGTTCTCTTCACTACATCATCGATGCTCTCGAAAGCTCCCCAAGCCGCTTGTTTCCTTCTGCTCAGCTCTAGAGCTAAGTCGTTCATCACATTGATTTCCCGACCTAGATAGACATAACTGGAGCATTCGGAGATATTCGTTCCGTTGAGCGTGAATGTGGCAAAGAAAATCAATCCGTTCTTCATGAATATCACTTTCCTTAGATTTAGTCGAAGGCCAATCTTTCCACACGCTTTATCAAAGTCCGCAAGCATGCGTTCAGCTTGGCTAATGTCAGGTGTTATAAGAACGATATCATCAGCAAAGCGGTGATGTATCTGCCAACCATCGATTTTCACTCCCATGTTATCCCATTCCAATGTTCAAATGACGTTTCGGAGGGTGGCTGTAAATAATTTTGGCGAGATTGTATCGCCCTGCCTAACTCCTCTCTTGATGTCAACGTTAATATCGTTGTAGAATGGAGAAATTTTGGTTGCGAAATTTTTGTACAACTCACGAAGAATCTTTATGTACTGAGTAGGGACTCCTTGACTACCAAGGGCTTCCATGACTGCTTCTATCTAAATTGAGTCGAAGGCCTTCTCTAAGTCGATGAAAGTGAGACAGAGCGGTCTTTTGTACTCTCGCGATACTTCAACGAGCCTTGTTAACGTGTGAATGTGGTCCATCGTACTAAATCCTTTACGAAACCCTGCTTGCTCACATGGCTGCCTTTCGTCCAGTCTTCTGTCAATTCTGTTTACGATAACTCGAGTGAAAAGTTTGCGGACGACAGATAGCAAGCAGATTGGGCGATAGTTGCCTATATCGTGTAGGTCGCCCTTCTTGAACAACAACACGGTCTTGCTGGTCTTCCACTGAGTAGGGACCTTGCATTCAGACAGGTAACGTGTGAAGAGCCGAGCCAGTGTGCTTACGAAGACTGGCGGAAGGTTCTTCAGATGTTCTGATCTTTTCCTGTCTGGAGCTGGTGCTGTTCGATTTCTCACTGACGAAATGGCATGTCGGATTTCGGAAGAGAGAACCGGTGGAACAATATGTCCATCCTCTTTTATTTCATAAGACGGGAGGTGGACGTGGCTATCGAAGAGTTCTGAGTAGTAATCGTGGAAGTTTTTCTCCATTGCCTTTCTGGACGCTGTTATTGTTGCGTCTGGGCGTCGAAGTGCATTCATCTTGATCTTGTAATTGGGTAAGCTTAGGCGGGCTTTGCGAATGCTTTTCCCAGCCTCTGCAGCTTCGACCACTACTGCTGTTCTTCTCTCTTTAAGATCTTCTTTCCTCGCCTCTCTGCATTGTTTCGCAAACTCGGACGTTAGTTCGCGGTTGCCTGCAGCTCGTGCGAGTCCACGCTGGCGTATTAGCTCGAGAGTTTCTGGAGACAGACGTCTCTTGGTGACCTTCGAACTTTCATGGCGCTAACGTGAAGATGTTCAATAAGCCGATCGTATTCCTCGTCCATGTTGTCGACAACGTCATCTTCTCAACAGCCGACAAATGAGTTGGATAAGCCGCAGTTTGCGGTGATTCTCGGACTTCGGTTTTTGAATTTAGCGGATTTTTCTCCATTCCGCGAGAAATAAAATCTTGCACGAAGGAGACGGTGGTCTGATCCCGTGTAGATTTTTGGGACAACAGCGACATCGGTTAAAAAAAACTTCCTATTTACTATGATATGATCTGTTTCGTTATGGTACTCTCCATTGGGAGATTCCCATGTCCATCGTTAACGGTGAGGCTTCTGGAATTGCGAGTTACCATGGTCTTGGTCGCCATCTTTTGTCTGAACAAGAAACAAAATTGAGAAGAATGAGGATCATATTTCTTCTCATTGCATTGATGTATTAGTACCTGCCTGCTTGTTTTCTCTTGATAAAATTTGCTCTGTGCAATAAAAAATGAGGGTTGTCGAAGATCAACAAGTTCTTTTCAGTCCACCTTTTCTTGCGAGAACGTACCATCCACAACGTAGAACATAATGGTTCCCCAGTCATTAAGAATAGTGATCACCAGCGGGATACCGATCATCGCATAAATCATGGTGAATATTCGTCCCCACGTCGTCATAGCAGCCATATCGCCATAACCTGCAATGGGATTGGGTGGTGTTACTTCAACACTAAATTGAGCATTTTTACCACTTTGTACTCCTTACGCTCAGAGCCTGAATGCCTCTTACCACGATTAAATTCAACCTGTATAATAACTAAATATGCTATGTGTCGAAAGCTTTAGAGCTTTAGCTTTATGTGTCCAAATAGAGCTTGTGAAGAGCAGTGGCTAGATCTCACGACCGACTTTTTATTAACCTCGGCATTGATCAAGTAAATCTTTATATTCTTGTTGAGCAAACACGAGGTGTTACTTTATTCTTTATTTCGTTAAGGCTGACGTTTCGGCGAATTTCGCCTCTCTTAGAGCCTGGAAAAGTCAAGTTGACAGCAATCTACCCAGTCAAACACCTTCATAACCAAACGAAGAAAACACTAGACCAAGATTTTAATCACGTTGGACACAGAACAGCTTCTCTGTGCACTCACCGCACTCTATGACTCTTCCACTGAAAATGTCGCGTGGAGTACAACCGCACAGAATTCACATTGAAGCGGAATGTGCCCATCTTATCAGAATAACAGGCTTATATACTGCCCAATATCACATGTGATAATGAGGCATGCTTCTCTGCGGTTCATTTTCAGATTTCTGGAATTAATCCAGAACGCCTCGAGAGCTTTGCGCGCATCTGTTCTCGATTCCTGTGAGTGGATCGTGACACGTACTTCAAAGTCACCCCGTTATGCCTGTGTGTCCTGTGCGTGCCTAGTGGGGTATTTGGTTTACGTTTAGCGACTAGGCGTTCTTTAATGCGGACAAAGAGTGGTCTCCCCGTTTAGCCAATGTGTTCGTCTCCGCACGCTTTACGGTAGATTAGATAAACTTTACCCGAACTCATAAAATCACCGCCTTTACCATTAGAGCAAATTATGCAATTTTGCATTGCACATAGACGGTCAAACAGGCGGTTACGTCCTAGGAGGCCCCTAAGAGTACTCGGTGGCATTTCAGCTACGTTTACCGAATTCTTTAAACCCCCACTTTTTAAGCAGCGTTTGATAGCTGCACTTACATCATTTGAGATGAAGGGTAGGATAAACGAAACCTTTTTAACGCTAGAGCTGTCGTTTCGGAGCCTAGGATTTTCCCTACACCTATCACGATCTACAGTTTCGTAGCCATTAGGAATGGCTATTTGCCGTGATAAGTTACGGGACTCCTCACTCTGCTCCCTTCCTGTGCACACGCTGGTACCTGTTCGAAACATGTTTCTCATAAACGCCCTTTTTGTGTGAAGGGTGAGAGGAGAGATAATGAACCAAGATATTTTTGCTACTTGGCTTTCGGTACCATTTCGTAATGTAGTCGCTTTCTGGTGGGTTGATTTGCACGTTCAGAAATGGAATCCAGTTTTCCTTCGGTTTCTCTCGGGTGAACTTAACATACTCTGATTGTTCATTCAGTAACTCAAAGTATTTGTCCATTCCCTCTTGTGTTGAGTAAATGACAAAGCAGTCATTTATATATCTACAGTAAAGTAATAGCCTGAGGTCGATTACTAGTGCTTCCACCTAAGACATAAGTGCAGTGGCCAGGCTTGGTGTCAGTCGCTGTCCCATTGCCAACCCTCTCATTTGAGAGGAGTATTTTCCGGACCATCTGAAGGTTGAGCAGTTTAGGCACTCCTTTAAGAGTGTTATCTACTGCTGAAACGAGAAGCCATATATGTGTATTGCTCCTTCGTGTTGTATAAGCAGCTTGTGTATGGCTTGCATAGCGGAGTCATTCGACACGTTTGTGTAAAGGGCGGTAACGTCGAAAGGCTCCATCACGTACGCGTTGTTGGGACGCGCAGTACGAAGACGGTCCAGAAACATCTGGGTATTCGTGAGGTGGGCTGGAATATGTTTCAACAATTGGGTAAGTATTGGGGTTAAAAACCACGTTATCCTGTCAGTTGGCCTGTCTACAAGGCTAATGATTGGTCTGACCTTAATAACGATTGGTCGGTAGACACAAGATTATCGCTGGATACCCACTAACGGGTTTTGGTAACTAAGTACAACACGGGACATTTTGGTAGGTCAACTTTTAGTTCAGAGATAACTGAAGGCTTTAAACCAACAGCCTCTACCATTTAGACCCATTCATGGTTCAATTTTCGAGATTTACTTTTAAACTCCTCAGATGATGGGCGATAAAGTGAAGCATCTTCAACATGCTTTTTGGTTATCTCAACATCTAGCTGATGGGATTACGTCAAACTCTCCACCATCATCAGTAACGGATAGTCTTATGTTTTTCGACCTAATCACTCTCGTACCTCTCACATACCACTTTTGCACTTTTGCACTTTTTGCACTTCAGTGAGGTTGGAGCTATCTCTTTTCGCGCGATAGTGATTAAAGACTTTGAGAGTTTTATTCGTGAACAACCGATATTTAACATCAACTTCATTATTGGGCTCTTGTTGTCTAAGGAACGGCTGAGGAAATGGTGCTATTGGTAGAGCCCTCACATGGTCTTGTTCGCGCCTATTTAGTACTTCATCTCTAGCTTTTTTGGAGAGCCTATCTTTAAGTTCATGTAAAATACATACGACCCAACGCAGAGTTACCCTAGAGATGGGTTCAGATGGTGAGAAACTCGGTCCCAATTAAAATAATGAGCGCGCACCGTTAAGGAGAGTCATGCCTCCTAACACAGTTAGCCTTGAATTGTCTTGCATGTTATTTATCCTACTGTGACCTTCTTGGTATTCTTTAGCGGTATTTCTGTGCGCTCTTGAAGCCGTGTTCTGCAATTTACTCAAAAGGTCTTCGAATTTTCTCTGCAAAGCTACTTTAGCATTAGAGCTAATAGATTACGAGTCAGCATTGACCCACCAACTATTCTCCTCTAAATACTGAGCACAACAGTTCTCCTTCGTCTCGCACTTCTTCTACTTGGCAAACATCTAGTGTTGTCGGCTTCGTAGACGTAGTATTCGCAATTCGATGTCCAGTACTCGGTGACTGTTCTCTGGTAGGGCTCATACATCGTGTAGTCGCCTTCGTTTGATGAAGTTCGGGACGACTCGGTGTTTTAGGCAACAGCAGAAAAAGTGTATCGCCTGTCGGACTAAGACGATCTTTTGCCTTAGTGACAGTGCTCCCTTTACAAGTCGGAAGTATCGCGCTGGTACGCCTCATAATAGATCCCACGACCGACTTCCTATTAACCTCGGCAATGATCAAGTAATTCTTTATACAAGTAATTCTTTATATTCTTGTTGAGAAAACACGAAGTGTTACTTCATTCTTTACTTCGTTAAGCCTGACGTTTCGACGGATTTCGTTTTCCTCAGAGACTGGAAAGGCCAAGTTGAATGCTCGTCATCACTCGTGATAGTGGGCAGTATATAAGTCTGTTATTTTGATAAGATGCTATTACATTACACTCACATTACGCTTCCATGTGAATTCCATGCGGCTGGACTACACGCGACATACTCAGTGGAAGACTCATAGAAAGCGGTGAGTGTGCAAAGAAGTTATTCTCTGTTCAATGTGATTGAAATCTTAGTTTAGCGTTTTCTCTGTTTGATTATTAAGGTGTTTGGTCGAGTAGATTGCCACTGTCAACTTGACCTTTCCAGGCTCCGAGGAAGGCGAAATTCGCGGGAACGTCAACCTAAATGGAATAAAGAATGAAGTGGCTAGAGATGACGTGCAATGTGCTCTGTACCGATTGCTGGTCCGATTCCGCTCCCGTGGATCGCCATGCACTCCATACTTTCTAGATTAGAAAAATTGGTATCGATGTTGTCTGAGAGAGCAAAACCATTGACTTGGTACATTGTTGGGCAGCCGTAATTCACTATACAGACCAGGCATGCATTTTTCCCTTTTACGATGAATTATGAAGACGAATGCGCGACGAATACCTTCTGCATTAATCAACGCCGAACCCTTTGCCCTTTCTGCTTTCAAATTAGTCGGGGTGAAATTAAACGCTTGTTAAGGCAGTCAAATTTATAGAAATTGCTTAAATGAAAGGAGTAGTGGTGGAAATAAATGAAAAGGACGGTATCGTAATATTCTGGCTTCATGTCGGTTAATTTTCATTTGAACTAGATTCATCATGTTTCAGCAATGAGAAGAAAATGGTCGAGTTCTAGCCATACTGCAAAGTGGCACGATCTTCCTACTGTATGCCGCTAGTGCTGGCATTTAACACTTAGCTGCTTCACGGCTGGCTCACGTCTACTTTCGCGTACTCTGTTCATTTTTGTACCGTCGGAATAACCGACCGATGGTGGTGTAGAGAGTTCCAGCATAGTAGAGTGCTCCCCACAGATCCCAGCGTTTTTTACGATAGGTAGTTGGCTTCATCGACATGTCTATGTCATACTTCTCAATGACTGTTCTGAACTCGGTCTCATTGAAATTAGTTGCATTCGATCTTTCGAAGTACATCCACTGTAAAGAAAACAATTTTGTTACTACTGTATTAGCCAACCAAATTACCGGCTACATCCAGAATTAACCATATAAACTAATAAATCGAATGAAATGACTTCGAGTGACTGTGGGATAAAAGATAGATTTCGATCAATATCCTGTTTATCGTTTCCTAAATATTCTTAGGTGTTTTTAATCAGCTTTAGCTAATTAGCTGTCGAATAAAACACTAAAGACGATTTCCAATAGAAATGATTCAAACAACAGAGAAATCGAATGTGGGGGAATCGGGCTGTTACATTGCCTTCAATTGATAGTTGACTAGTCGGGGCCCTGGAGGAGTTTAAATTACGAAGCACTAAACCCTGCGCCGATTTGCAAAGGCCAGCGGAATCTTATGGAGGTGTCTTATGGAGGTGATCTGACAGCGCCACATAAGAGATATTTGGAGATTTAGAAGAAAACCACATCCGACTAGAGCTCAAATTTCCAATGAAAAAGACTAGAAAAAGTTCTTAACGAAGAACTGGACCTACACTTGAGGTCGACTAGTTCTACGAATGATGGTAGCATTTTATGAACTGGATAACATCCCAGGTTTTTCCCTATAGACACAGAAGGTTGCAAGGTTGCAAATGAGACCCGCAACGAATAAAATGGTGCAATGTAAGACTGAAACCACATAATATGAGTACTTTCACTGTAATAGGACAGGCACTGGGTGAGTGCACCATGCGTTGCTGATTCTCGAACTTCGCCGAAAGTCATACAACCTTAGCACCAAAGAAAAGAAGTCATGGAGATTAGCTTAAATTTGTTATCTTTACGACTGAGTGTTGTTGCACTACTCCTGAAGCAGCGGTAGATTTTCGAACCGGAAACGGTTCCATACCTTGCGTACATTACTAGAGCCCTTCATGGCACAGCTTTCACTTTTTTTCTGAACTTTGGAAAAGCCTTTTCAAAATCGGAATTCGAGCGCTACTACAGCTAACATCCCATTTCAGTTCTGAAAGGCAAGCATTCAGTGTCTATTTGAACGTTTGGTTTATACGCAGAGAAAATAAAAGAAAAGCGTGAAAATACTCAGATCATTACAAGCTAAAGGCCTAGCTTGATGGATATCTAGCAATTTGTAAGATTTCTAAAGATTTGCTGCAGTGTAATAATCGATGTGCTGCCATTAGCAATTGAAGTAACTTGATAAAATAAAATAAAAACAATGAAGTAATGAAAGGATTTTCTACCGAACATAGAGCATATATACATAGAGCATCAATTCACCCGAATTCTCTTGACTAACTCCTTCTTAGCGGCCACACTCTGCCTTACTAAGCGTTTCACCTCTTCGGCGTTTCTAATGTCCTCGCTGGTGCTTTCAAGCCCACAGAACAACAGTGCTCCACAAATGCTGAAAAAAATGACGTAGAGGTGTAACTGGAACCATGAGAGTTAAGAAAAATCCAACTTTTCTTCGAATTTTTTCGTATCTTTCGTCTTTTTTCTTGTCCTCATCGCCATTTCTTTTGTTGTATGAAACTTCAAATAACACCAAAAATCATGTTCATTTCCTGCAGAGACGACTGTTACTATTACAACAAGAGACCAGAAAAAATTTCTTTCGCCACTTTTATGAGCATGAAGGCATTGGCTTATTTCTTTGATGAGACATCATTGAATATAATACGCGCCTTTTTCAATCGGTTTGTTGCCTTGCGTCTGACATCCACAAAGGACTTCAGATTTCCATGTGGGATCAGTTGCCACGTTGAGAACTTTGGTCTTTTTTTAATGAATGCCCTCCAATGGCGATTCAGTTAAACGTTGCTATATTACTTGAATCGTTTTACTTAAGAGCTCAAACAAGTTAGAAGTACCGGTCATACGCAACTTTCAGTACTCACAACCACTCTCTAACAAACACTTTCTGAAGTGGATAGTAGGTAATGGACAATGATGGAGTGAACTGGAGTACTGAAAAGTGTTTTCGAAAGGTTATGATGACATTGAGCTTAGTCGATCGCTTGTTTTATAGAAGTATTAGCATTAAAGACGAATCTGACCGATGTACGTCAAGTGACGAATTGAGGCCGAGAAAATAATGATGCTACATTGCAAAAATGCTAGATGCCATCATTTTCAAAAGTGTAAGGAATTGAGTTGAATATTGAACGACGTTGGTCGTTGTAAAGCTGGAATCTTTTGCGTAGTGAATTGCCTCAGTAAAAGGAGTGCAAATGTTTACAGTTTGAGAAGAAAGGAAAGAAACGTTACTTGCTAAATATTTGAAGTCGTTTCAAAAAAGCGCAAAAAACGTACGCTTTTGAGAAATCTGTGCCCAGTTCTGGAACTGAACTGAATGCGTGTTGTTTGAATAACTCACCTGTACAAAGCAAGAAGTATAAATAGTAGCAAGTGGTGTAGGTGATACTTTTCATAGTTCACTACAATAAGATTCCAGAACATCCTGAAAACTTTAGTTGTGATGAGAAAACGTTGAGCAAGTGTGAAAACTGAGATAGTGAATCAGATGAACACGAAGGAGAACCAAACAGAAATACGAAGGATAAAGTGGGCACAAATGCGAAGTCATTTAGGAGATCCTAGTTTTTGTTTCATTACACTCGTCTACTGAGCGGCAAACGACTGCTTCTAAAGAGACGTTTTTCTAAGGGCATTGAAGACAACCAGTAGCAAACACAAAGAGCACAACATTTCCGGACGAGCTCTACAAGGTTCACTAAAATTCTTATCAACTATCTTGAAACACTGCAAAAGTGATACGAACACTTATTTACCGAAAGTTTTCCCAATATGAACACTCATGAGCGCAATCGATACTTACGTAATCAGTAAATCGAATTAAAAGTCGTCTAAATAAAAGCAAAAATATTTTTTGCTTTATTTTACATGACCCAGAATCATATCTACTGTGCAGATTCCAGAAATTCTTTCATTCGAATCGTTTTCCTCGCTTCCCACAGTGGTCTTTGAACATTTCGCGTGCTGTTTCACCTGTCGCTTGAGGATTTCGTGTTCTTAATAAACGTCGAAAAATGCTGTTCGAATCGATTCTCCTTGCAATCTTAGAAATTACTGGACTAAGGAGTTTCGACGTTGAATGGACTAGAGCGGTAGAGAGATGATCGAACCCATGCTCTGCATTCGGATCGACGGCATTGCTAATCACTGCGTTGCCCCTAAAGTAAGATAATCGCGAAAAAGTAAACTAAAACTTGATATCACAGTGTTTTGCCACCTTATTTTTTGCCTATTACAATTTTCAAAGCTGTAAAACATTGTGATTTCAACCACATCCTCAGCTTAATTGGGGTCAATGTCGATGTGAGCTCCCCAGATCAATCCCGTTGACGGGTGATTGCTGATGGCGCTGATCGATAGAACTAGCTGAGAGAATGTTTTGCCACTTTATTTTTTACCTATTACAATTTTCACAGCTTTGAAAATTGTAATAGGCAAAAAATAAGGTGGTAAAACATTGTGATTTCAACCACAGCCTCAGCTTAATTGGGGTCAATGTCGATGTGAGCTCCCCAGATCAATCCCGTTGACGGGTGATTGCTGATGGCGCTGATCGATAGAACTAGCTGAGAGAAAGACGAAACTGAGGTCCCATGGTGAGGTAGTGAACGCGTTACTCTCTGGAGAGGACAATAGTGCGTTCGCTCCCCCCCATAGACATCTGCGGTCCAGAATTTTGCAAATATCTCAGCAACGTTGTGGTTGTAGAACTTGATAGCTTTGCTTCTGAAAGCAAAAACAACCCTTTTTTGTTTTTATACTACCCGTCTTCACGTCTACTGTGAGGATTTCATCAGTTCTTAGATTGCATTCGTTTCCACGCATCCATCGCCAACGAAGATCTTCCAACTTGTACGTGTGGCTTCGGTTGCTGCATGGGTATTTCCATTTCATCCTGAGTGTCCTTGAATGCTTGTCGGGTAATTCTCCTTGGTGCCCTGAGATAGCCGGAATTGAGCGTTACCAACTGAATTGCAGAGAGTGATTTTTTCGCCAGACAAGTTTTGTACCAATATCCCGACCCTGGAGGGATGAAAGGCTTGTTTGGCCTGAAGCGGAATCGAACTAGCACCATGCTTGTGATGACGGACATCACTATCACTGTGTTATCTGCCCCCTTAGTAAAAACAAAAACGTTTTTGAATAGCTGACTCTCTTTGAAAATGTTTGAGGAAAACTGAATTACTCGTCATTTTGATTCATATGTTATGTCGAAAATTATTCCTCATTAGCTATTTTTTACCAGGTGTGTCATGCGTCAATATACAAATCATATAAGAAAACCAAGAAGACGTTTCCTAATAACCATCTTAGGAGAAATCTGATCTTTTTCTACATCGTCTACAACTCACATGAATGGAAAAAAAATGCTTGGAAAAGTGAAAGCAGAACGCGAACTGAACTGACAGCGGACCGATTGTGTGTAAAGTACTGGTGTGAGGAATTCACACATCTTTAGTTGTTTGTGAGATCAAAACATCCACACTTCACACTATTTCGGCCAGGAAAAACGATCAACACCTGGAGAACTCGCTGAGTTCGAGAAATGTAGCTCAATGAAGCTGCCGGTGAAGCCGCAAGCATCAAATTCTTTCGGATACGTAAGCATATAAGTTTCACCCTCCCAACTCTTCCAGTCGATCTCAAAGAACTTAGATCCTTGTGAAGATTTTTAGAAGTTATTTCATTGGGAATTCTTTTTAAATTGAGCATCTATCTATTGGTTAAAGGAACTGACAAGGTTTTGGAGGCAGGTGTGAGAATGTAGATATTTCTCGTACTAAAAAACACGGCAGAACGGGTCAAGAATACAAATGATACTACTGATATGGCCGCACTCAGTGCACAAAGTCAGTATTTGAAAATCTATACTTCGAAACTTCCCTAGTTAATCAAAATCTGTGCTGAACAGAACCGCTGTAGCTCTCGTCTAGTTCAGCGTTACTGTAGATTGTTATTGCTAGAGGAGAAGGGCAACGTAAAAATGCACAATGACAGGGGCCATCCTCACCATGTGCTCATCCATCCCGCCCACTTGCCCAATGGCGTAGAAATGACTGGCTACCGCTGCACTTTGGTGTTGTGGCTGGTGTTGTTGTGGGAACCGCTGGAATTCATATTCATGCATCGTTTTTCAGGGCAGAGTGTTTCGTGAAAAGCCACCACGATGGTACCGAGATATTTTCGAAATTCTAAACCCACGATTACCCTTTCTGGGATCCACGTGTTACTCACTTCACCATCCAGAAGAAATTTGAAGTAAACATTGTGACTCTGACTGCAGCCACAGCTTAAACGGGTTCAATGCCTATTTGTGCTCCCGAGAACATTCCCGCTGACGAGTGATTGCTGATTCCACCATTAGGATAAAAGAAATTTCTGAGAGAAGGGCAAAGGGCTTGGGTGGTGCAGCAACGAGTGAGCCACTAAGGGTAGCCCTAGGAAGAATCCTGGACTCAAAAGACCAACTTTTTGTAAACCTCGATATTAATAATCGATATATCCATACATAATATATGGAGAGGATAGTATAGTGGCACTGATGCTCGGTTATCACTAGCCGAGCACGGTGCTATATCTAAACGGGCTACCTTTGCCGTGTTGACCCACTTGTTATTTAAATTTTGCAGTCATTGTTCGAATATGTCTCGCGTTTTTCGCCCAGTCAACCCATTTCTAAAACAAACTTGCTAGGATGTGCTTTAAGCTCAGCTGCGGTACAAGGTTTGGCTAAAAAAGTTAGGTAACGAAGGACAAAAATGGGCATTACCTCCATTTCTTTTCCCTCGAGCTTTCTTCAACTGAGAGCAACCTAGTAATAAAATTTTTTCTATTATTTATTTACTTTTAGTTGTGCTCTGAGTATTTAATTACCATCCACGGAAAAAATCAAGTTCTAACCTCACACATTTACAGAAGCGAGCTATAACAAACCCATATAACAAACACTACAAATTCAAAATGTATTCGACGATGTTCGACAAAGTGCGGAATTGTAGTTATTCTTAGTCAACTGGATGTTAGAAGAATAGATAAGCATCACGAAGATGTTCCTCTTTACCGAATATCCTCTGAAAAAAACTATAGAAACCAATGCCAAAAATAAATGTGAAGTGGGCCAACAAGCAGTGGCAGCAGATTTAGAGCTCTCAGTTATTTCTCGGCTTAATAACAACCGTCCAACTTGTCCTGTCCTTATTGCTTCTGGCTTATTGAGACACGCATGCTTACTTCTACTGATGATCTTTCTTCCACCGACTAGTCAACATCTAAGGTTGGACCAGTCATCAGTTGTATAAGTGGGCCAACGGAACGAACAACGTGGTTTCTAAGCGTTATCGTGACCCCTATTCGATGCTTATTGCTTTGAACGGCCTGGCCCAGCATAATCACCAATTTTCGAAGAGTTGTTGACTAAGCCACTGTGATTCCCAGGGATCCCGAGGTCAGCCTAGCCAAATCTGCCCCAGGTCCTCACCACCACAGGCAGTCGCAACAATTGTGGATCAGCGGGAGATTTGCTACCTTGCGACATTGGTACCAGGACGGTGGTCGATCCCGGTATTGGTTTACTCTTAGCTAGGTTTTCTGTTGGAAACGCCGGACTCCTTCTCACCTGGTGGACCCTACTGGGAGGACGAATTCTTCGCTGTACATCGCAGTCAGACATCCAGGAACACCTCCTAGCCACGATGAGGGAGTAAAGCTTTGGGACGTATCCTGATCCAGTTTCTGAAATTCATACAAATCCATCTGCCCAATACCAAAATATTCCTGGATCACCTAAGATGCGCGCAACCAAACAGCATGTATGTAATGGAGTCGTTTGATGTTACTTCACTTTATACCAACTAGTCAAATGACTCATCAATGCAATCCATTCTCGCACTCCTCGTGGAACATAAAGAGGAAATAATCACGGATGGTTTTTTCCCCATTCAACAACTGGTGACTCTCTTAAAACAATTTCTTACTTGTTCAAAGATTAAATGGCCGAAAATATATGCACAAATAAGAAGGTTGGCCATAGGGCAGCTATTGGCAGCAAACCTTGCCATCTCTTTTATGTACAAAGTGGAACCTCCAGTTTTTGAATGCTGATCCTTACTCTACTGTCGATGGAAAGAAAGAAAGGAAGGGGCCGCCCAGCTTGGGACGAAAAATAGCCAATTCCAATGAGTGCGAAGCAGAAGCGACTCGGTTCAGACAAAAGCGTAAGGTTGTTCCCCCAAAATAATGTTTCGAACCTAAGTAATACCCCTTCGATTTACCCGTCTTATCAAGCAAAATACGTCATGCCATTAAGGGTTCCTGTGAAAAAGCGAGGGGCTCGTGTTGCGCAGCGGTTATAGGCACCTTTGCGGCACACACATGGAATCGATCCCTGCGCCCATGACCCACCAAACCTTCCATCCCTTCAGGGTCGGCAAATTGGTACCAAACTTGTCTGGGAGGATAGCAGCATTGGCACGATATATCGGTGGGCTTCCGCGAGACATTGTAAAGGCCAGATATGCATTCAATCACCTCCAACGATACTTAATGATGTCCTATGCATCTCTCAGAGATTGATCAACGCCCAGAGCTTATTCTTTTTTTTACCCTTTCATGAAAAAGTGATCTTGATAATTCTGTGTCAGTTATTGACCTCCCACGAAATACCGTACGCCGCCGATAAGTCCGTAACGGCCTCTATCATCGTCAATGCAGCTCAGAAAACTGCGTAATCTGTCCTAGCGGCAGAGACGGTGATCGTAGAGTTTGGATGTAACATATTTGATCTCATGTAAGACGTGCGGTGAAAAATACATTAGAGAAACGGATAGACCACTCTGTGTCGCATGAAAGAACATCTGGCTAGGAAGGTTAGAAATCGATAGAGGTGCATATAAGGTACCTTAGGTGCATATAATGCACAAAAGCACAATGGTGATGATTTTGAAGTGACTGCTCGGATTCTAGCGCTGGAGTCAAACATCAAAACGCTAGGCTCTTGAAGCGTTTTGGATAAATTCGAAAAATCCAGAGATGAACCGGGAAGACGAATGCCTCATATAACACTTGACCTGGCGCCTTGTTTGAAATTGATTTTTTGATTTGCGTGGGTCTTGCTCGTCATACCACGCGAAAAACACGGGAAGTCCCACTCGTAACAGCACAGGAGTAGTTTTTATTAGATTGGAGTTTATTTATATGTTAGATCTTTATTGATACTGTAGGTTTATTACGCAATTGTAATTCTGTCGTTTCATAAAATACGTCAGGGATCTGAGGAACGCGAAATCGCCGAAACATCAGCCATCTAATCACAACAACAACAACAACAACAACAACAACAACAACAACAACTACGACAATAACAACAACAACAACAACAACAACATCAACAACAACAAAAACAACAACAACAACAACAACAACATCAACAACAACAAAAACAACAACAACAACAACAACAACATCAACAACAACAAAAACAACAACAACAACAACAACAACATCAACAACAACAAAAACAACAACAACAACAACAACAACATCAACAACAACAAAAACAACAACAACAACAACAACAACATCAACAACAACAAAAACAACAACAACAACAACAACAACATCAACAACAACAAAAACAACAACAACAACAACAACAACATCAACAACAACAAAAACAACAACAACAACAACAACAACATCAACAACAACAAAAACAACAACAACAACAACAACAACATCAACAACAACAAAAACAACAACAACAACAACAACAACATCAACAACAACAAAAACAACAACAACAACAACAACAACATCAACAACAACAAAAACAACAACAACAACAACAACAACATCAACAACAACAAAAACAACAACAACAACAACAACAACATCAACAACAACAAAAACAACAACAACAACAACAACAACAACAACAACAACAGTGACAAGTTATACCTTACATCAGCTCAACATGAGCTGTTCGTGAGAACATTTATATTGATAAATCTTATTTTGATTTGAAACATTGGATGAAGGCATGACACTACCTTTTGGTCTGAGCTAACCGGCTACTGCTTCCATAGCCATAGGAAATATCCAGCCTCGTACCAAATTTAGCGATTCCTGCTTTTCTTCTTCTCTTCTGCACGTATTTTGAGAAATTCGTTACATCTTCTTAATCGGTACTTTTCTTGTGTGAAAAATGAGAGTATAAGTAATGCACTTGTGTATTTTTACTACCTGGTTTTCGATACAATTTTGTGACGTAGACGGTTTCTGAAGGATCTATTTTGATGCTAATGATTGGAAGCCAGTTCACGTTTGGTTTTCCTCGTGTAAATTTTATGTGCCCTGATTTTCACTGCATTAAGAGAAAAACCCTAAATTTCAGACGCAAGTGGAACAGCTCCTTTGAACACCCACCACTTTTTGCAAGTGTCCCACTTTCTAAGGCAGTCTACCTGCGCAGAGTTCACATCGCTGAGGAATGTCTACGACTCAGGTCAAGAAATCAGCGTGTGAGATATTGTGATATATCCACGAGGAATCGAGGGAACCACAATGGCTTAACTAGCAATTCTCCGAAAAATGATGCCAAGGCCCGCAAAACCAGTGATTGGCCACTTAGGTATCATGTATATATATATATATAAACGTCCTCGTTGCTTTGGTTTCATAAACGCCGTTTGCATAGGCAAGTTTTCGCGCGTTGGGTAGATGATGCGCACCCTTATAGACGCTGCGGGGTGGAACGTCAGCTTTTAAGGACAACTTTAAAAGAATAAAATGACAAAGCTGTAGTTGATGGTCAATCCTTTAGGGATGCACTATGCATTCGATTTCATTAAGCATCGCTTGGAGGTGATTGAATGTATATCTGGCCTTTACAATGCCTACCGATGTATCGAGCCAGTGCTGCTATCCTCCCAGCTGAACCACACATGGCCATGAAAACACCTTTACTACTCGTAAACCAAAATCTTTCCCTTCCTGACAATTGCTGATTTTGTTTCGACTCCCATTGGCCAACCAGTACATCTGTGTGTTCACTCAAAGCGCGAACTCTTGTTTTCCTGCGAACAAAAAGAAGGACTAAGTTCGAAAAACGTGGAGGTGGTTTACCACATGTTCCAATAACAAAACTGACTTCCAGCAATTTTCTTGACCTGGAATCTCAACTCATCAGTAACTTCACGTTCAGTTCACCTCATTTCTTCATTTATTTATTAGCTGTGGTTCCATTTATTTGTGACCACACCAGAGCAGTGAGAAACACCTCTACAGAAACGTTTTGATGCATAGAAGCATATATTTGTTGGAATAAAATAAACTCTTTAATTATGCTGGAAGACCACTGCGAGCACTCAACTGCTCAAACGTCGTCAGTGGTTTCTGTGTTTCATTGACATCGTCAAAAATTAGACGATTTACTAAGAGGACAACAAATGTCACCGCTTCACTATTTATAGGACCAGATCGTGTCCAGAAAATGTAACACATTTGGCAGTACATTATCTGAAAATTGTTCCAGCGAAAAAAACGAACACGTTCTCCATTAAAAACGTGATTCGTCATCGCAAGAGCTAAGATTTTGAGAATCAGTTATGGTTTTATGGTTTTATGGAGAATCAGTGTTTTTGCAACAATAGTCGAAACCAGTGTCGGTAGTTAAAGTGTCTTCCAAGATGTCAATCACACAACAGGAAGGCCAGATACCTAACGATCAAACTTTTTCAAGGGGATCTTGAGCGATAACTGTGATTTCTGTTTGTGTACAAGACGCGCACTGAATCCGCTATTAGGCCATGGCGAGAGATGGAGAAGAATAGAGATATTACAATAGCTTGCTGATACCCTTCGAGAATGAACGTGAAAACGGGAACAGGTGATACACAAAGCTCAAAATATTTAATCGATGGAATGACATGGGAATTAGTTCTCGAGGTGCTCACAGGGGCCGTTGGAGGTTGTCGAGAGTACTGTTCACGGTAGAGGAAGATTTCCCTACTGCAAGTCTTAGGCTCATACATTTGGTAATGCTGCACTTATGGCTGCCTACCGTTTGTTATGGAATACATTTTTTATTTTTTATCACAATTGAATTTTTTGTTTTTGTGATCCTTTTATTTGCTTATTTTTTACTTATTTTTATTAGCCCCTAGCCCCAGTATTTATGACTTTGTCATCAAAGTCAACGATGAACAAGTAAAAAAAAACAAAGCAGTCCCCATAATTATTTCATTGTTAATATTGGTGTTATAAAATAGTAAAAACGTCGCCCTTCCATTGCTCTTCAATATGATGGTCCACTTAGTTCTAAGGATCACATGGAGGAACGAACGACATGGAAAGCTTTCGGTAAAGTAGCAAAGAGGACAACGAATGCTCAACTCCGCGTTCACCTTGTTGACTTTATGATTGTTCTTGCCCTGATGTATGAGTGGTAAATCTGGTCGCCAGGTAAGCAGAGCAAAAAATCATCCGACTTTGTCGAACGCGCAGTCCAGAGGATCGTGCTGGAAGTACACCATATTACGTAAATGTGAAGGGAAACCGATATCCTACTTTGTCTACGCTCGGAAATCAAAATTGCCGTTGTGCACACCAAAATGTCGAAAGTAATATAGACGGAAAACATGGCCCGTTAGGCGACAAGGCTAAACATCCGTTAGCGACTGGATACCTTTGAACATCTAATGCACTGCAGGAAGGACACCCATCTGATGGTTAGAGCCTTTCATCAAAACCCTAGAAAAAAGATATGATGCTCAAATAGTGCCTAGAGCGAACAGAATCTACTGGACTGTTCCAGCACACGAAAGCGACAAGTGAAAAAGTAAATAACGCGCAGTCGAGCCACGCGATGATCAACGGGTCGACAGGCGATTCATGTAACATCAAACGGACATTTCTGCGCACAAACTGATTTATAAATTGCTGAGATTCATTGTGCTCTGTATTGTAGAAATTGCTTGTAAATGGAAGAATATTTTACTTCAACGATGTTTTCCATTCGTGCACTGCGCTTAACAATTGCTCTAAACATCACTCTAGGCTTAGTAAACGTGTTAAACCATAGGAAAGATGCAGGCGCTGGGCGCTCTCAATAAATCCCACGACCGACTTTCTATTAACCTCGGCATTGATCAAGTAATTCTACGTATTCTTGTTGAGTAAACGCGAGATGTTATTTTTATTCTTTATTCCCGAATAAGCTGACGTTTCGGCATGCATCGCCTTCCTCAGAGCCCCCATTCTCCACCAGAGGAGGTCCTCCAAATACTGAGCACAATAGCTTTCCTTCGTCTCGCACTTCTTCCACTTGGCGAACATCTGGCTTTGTCGGCTTCGTTGACAGGTGCGTAGTATTCGTAATTCGATGTCCAGTACTCGGTGACTGCCCTCTGGTAGTCCCCATACATCGTGTAGTCGCCTTCGTTTGATTAAGTTCGGGGCGACTCGGTGTTTTAGACAGCTGCTGAGAAAGTCGAGACTGTCGAGCTAAGACGATCTTTTGTCTTAGTGACAGCGCCTCGTTTGCAAGTCGTGCTGGTACGTCTCGTTTGCTCAACAACATTACGAAGAATTACTTGATCAATGCCGCGTTTAATAGAAAGTCGGTCGTGGGATTTATAAGCAGGCGCGAATGGGTTGGGTCGTCTGCGCAGTAAACAGGATCGCTATTGCGCTTCGCGCACCTAAAGACATTACAAAGCGTTTCCCAGTGATTTTTTTTTGTTACATTAAGCAAGTCAATTTAGGTGGAGATTCGTCTTAACACATAGAGACCGTCGAATAAATCCGTGTCGTTGATTCGTCTATTTGACGCCTAATATTTCTGCGCACTCACAATGAGACGCTCTCAACTCATGCCGGCCCATTTCCCGGCATAGGAAAAGCTCCGTTCTAACTGTTCACATGCTGACCTTAGTGCAACCAACATTCGAACGTGCAAACGATTACGAAAATCTTCTTTCTTTATTGTTAAAATGCGAGCATCTATAAGCAAAAAGAACATATCTTCACAACTAAGACGTTTATCGGTGATGCGTTTGGATCTGACAATTTCTAGTGGTTGCTCTCTGTCTTTTCCCACAATAAGATAAAGCTATACTCAGAGTTCTGCCCAGCAAGCCAGCTGCGTCTCAGGTTTAATTTGCGCTGGAGTTTAATGCTCTTAGTTCTCATCGCTACTGATATTCGAGATCTAAAAATTACAGCAGTTTTTTAAGTTGAAGGATACGATACAAATGTAATGACCATAGACGGGCTTTCGCAGCCCTTCCTAGTATGAATAACTTTTTCTATACACATGGTGACTTGAAAACACCCTTTTTAAATGAGTCAACTTGCTGAGCGATATAGGCAAAAATTGGTACCATGGTTGGGCTTCGGATGCGCGATTACTTTTACCAGGCGCTCACCTGCTATCCACCACTTCAAGCCCATTCTTTGCAATTTTTTTGTGCTTCCAAATGAGTCTAAGAGGAACTTGTGAACTGTGAAAAGATGGATGGCTTAGTTTGACCGAAGGGCACGATAGAAACAGTAACCACTGCGCTACACTTGTTTTGCTGCATTGACATGGTCGAAAAATCTTGCAGTCCCAGAAGATGGGCATTGAGAGCGAACTGTGTTACCAAATGAAGAGAGTTGACGTGGTGGGGAAAAGGAAGGAGTAATTATTAGACGGATTTCTATATTCTATATAAAGATTGGGCGCAGAACAGGTTTACGCATTGGAGGCTGAATATGATTCCTGAATAGATACTTGCAGAATTCACTGCATTCAGATAGATAAATTACTGGTGGAAATCAAGACATGAAGAATGAAAAGTGAAATAGAGTGTTTTGAGGAGGATCTTTGAAAATATCCCGTCAACGTGAGTACGCGATGAAGAAAAATAGAAGTTTTGCTTGTGAACAGATTTCTAGACCATCGTCTTGATATCAAATGCATATTTTTCTCTACACTGCTGCAATGTTGTAGCAGTGTTTTCGTTGTTGCAATCCTTTATATTTTATTAAAAATATTGGAACGAATATGGGAAGCAGCATAGCAGAGGAACTTTTTTACGAACTAAAACCTAAGCGTGAAAATGCGGAACCAGTTAACACATATCAACCAGCACCCCTACATCAAAGTCGCGTTTGGCTGAGAAACCATTAACGCAGTGTTATCGTGTTATCGAACGCGCAGCCAAAAGGACGATGCTAGGAGCATCCTGTTTCACACAAGGGATGGGATCCGAAGCTTCGACCTACTTCAACGATAAAAAATGCCGTTCTGTACGCCAAACAGTCAAAGATAAAGTGGGCCGGACACGTAATGCGTATGAATGACAGCCGATAGCCGTTAGTGATTGGATTCCTCGGGATGTCAAACGTACTGCTGGAAGACCACTGACCCGATGGTCATAGTTCTTCACAAAGAGCCCAGAGGAAAGATATGATGCTCGACGAGTCCCTCGAGCGGGCAGAACCCACTGGGCTACTTTGGCACACGACAGGAAACAAATGGTAGATTTGCTGGCTCCCGCTCGAGTCACTCGACGATCAATGGGACTATAGGTGAAGCAGGTGATATATGTATATGTTTGCGTTGGTTCTGTAGAATCAACCACTCTAGAATCTAGTGAGCAAAAAGAAAGTAGTAACGTGAATAGAAACAGTAGAGGATATTGATCTAGCCTAGATATTGATTCACCGTGACCTTTTTCTATTGTCTTGAACATCGTGCTCATGACCACTTATTTCACAAATCACAATTTACACTCCAAACATAAATATGGCTTGCGATCCTTACGTAGAAATAACAATCTCTAAAATTTATTGTAAATCTTAGTTACGTGTAGTTCTTTATTGCACGCTCATACTTCGCAGCAGAGATCTACACTTTATACGATTACTATCGAACTATTCTAAACAATAAAGTTCCCTATAAGAACTCGGCAGGAACTCCATCTAGCGCTGATCTGCACATCATGCTTTATAGCGTATTTGCAACCGAAGTGCTTTTATATTGTTTTGCAACATTCTCCCCAAAGGCGTTGAAGTACATCTGTTTTGACGCAAGCAGATTCCAAAGAGCTTACATGCGTACACAGAATACATCTTATCGAAAATCAAGAAAAAGAACTGTGTGTGAAGCGTTTCTCTGGTCCTTTATACTCATGTAGAGCTTCACATGGGTGTAGCCGTAAATATGACCGGTGGTTTTGATTGTGGGAAAGTGCAGTCAACACCATTAGGCTGTTCCGATACTGCTGAGCTATCCATTGCCACCTCCTCTGTTTTCCGTCAGCGACCTTCTTCAAAGGCACCGCTTTCCAATTTTCATACAGGTGCCACAAATGCACCAGTCGTGCAATGCGCTCTCGTCTCTGGTTTAGTCAAAACGCTTCCAAATCTACCTTGTACCAAAATATAGATCGCAATAGGATAGCCCGAAAGAGCGAAATTAAAACTCTAAAAAACTTTCATCTGCGTTAGTCTAAAAGTCCTAGTCTTAAGATAGAGCTCAATGAATACCTCACCCTGTCAACAACAGTCCATTTCTGTTTTCATTTTCCTGATATGATGAAAACCCGCCAAATCCATTTGTCGACTGATTAGATTAGCATTAAATCAGCAATATTAAGTAAGTAACCAATCCTACAGCAATCGAAAAACTATGGTATACTGTTGAAAAGCCAACATTACTCGATATCTGTTGTTTTCTTCCAACCGCATTTTACGGTTTGAGCAGTTGGTATATTTCAAATTGAGCGCTCTCCAACAGGTTACCCACATGAATTTGAGCATAGAGTGTTGCGTTTTAACAACGATAATATGGGGATGGTAGGAAAGGTTTCCTTTTAAACATGAAGATCCTAAAGATAGTCGAGCTTCGAGAATGATACGCCGCCATTGTTGATAGTTTGAAGGAAATCATGAAGAAAGTTTCGGCTTAACGGTTCTAAAGCCTGCAGAAGAACTGGGCTTAAATAAGGCAACGTTTCCGTAATATCTAAATCAAATTATTAGGAAAATGGACGCCACCTAAATCAAATGGAAAGTTCTTCTATGGAAGCAAAGTTTGTATTTGCACTTCGCTTGCTCACTAAATCAACCGGTTTCTTTGCTGGATGGCTGATGTAGACATCGAAATTGGAGGACTTTTACTATGACACGAAGCTCTAATTAATCCAGAACGCTCAACTCCTTGCTCACTTGTCAAGCAATTCGAAAAAAAAAGATTTCTGATAAAGTCTAACGAGCAAAAGAATAAACCCGAAGCAGGATTCTTTATTGTCCTGGATAATCGCTAAATCACACATACTTTCGAATCCCATAGAAGCATTCACCACCCGTAGTGACCACGGGAAAAGTGCTAGCGCTTCTATCAAGATTCTCCAAAAAAAGAACTGCTTATCAAACCAAATACCATTTCGGTTGAGACAACTCGATTCGTGAAGAAGCAACAAGTGGTCCGCTCCAGGCGGTGGGAAACGAATATTCTGGTCTCACAAATCCAGGTAGTGCTTGGTAGGCAGTAATGCTTCAATCAAATCATTGTCGGGCTATTCCTGGACTTAGAGCAAGAACAGCTCTGTAAATTATCGCAAATTGAACAAAGAATTGCATGTTCTTTTTGGTTGAATTGCAGTTTGCATTCGCATACCTAATATATGGCTTTTTTTTCTTTTTAAATGCTTTGTTTAGGGGAGCACATAGCGCAATGGTTAGGGGCGCCCTGCAGTACACATAGTGATCGATTTCCGCGCGCCACGCTCACCAAGCCCTCCATCCCTCCGGAGTCAAAAAATTGGTACCAGACTTGTCTGGGAGGATAACCACTGGCTCGATACATCGGTAGGCCACCGAGAATCATTGTACAGGTCAGATATAGATTCAATCACTTTATCAATGCTCGATGCAGTCGATTACAAAGCGCATCTCTCAGGGATTGATCAACGTCGAAGGTTTCAACCTTCTTATTCTTTTAACTTTATTCCACTCTTTCTGAAGTTAACACCATCTTATCTTAGGAGGTTAGCGCTACTAAAATAATCATACTGGAGTGATCTTGTTGTTTCACTTTGGTGCTTTTAATATATCGAAAATGTACCCTTTCTTTATTAAATCTTTCCTTTGTTGTGCGAACCATATTTTTAGGCTGCCGTCAACCTAGATTGGTTATAAGCCGATAGTGTCGATATGTCAGATAGCGTTGCATTGTATGCGTTCTTTTTGAACGAAAGTAAACGTGTGCTGTACAACAACTTCACGATTGCTGGAAAAGAAAACGATGCATATTTTTAGGATCACGCGAAAATACCGGTGTCGTTTGCAAAAATATTTAGTTGTCGTGTCAGCTGTCAATGACATCAGCACAATGGCTAAGGAATTAGCTTCTTTGTAGCCAGAAGCGTAAGTATTACGTAAATTACCATCTGATGCCGAACGTTGACTTTCTAGGCATTATCAGTCCAAACTAGTAATTTATCGATGTTCACACTTGGAAATTAAGATAAATGCCAACCTACGTCAGCAACTGTCTCCTAGCTGATTACCTTGTAGCTCAAGGAAACAAGAACACATTGTGATGATGACCACTGAACGCAGTTTGCGGTGATCTTAGGCTTAAGAAGGAAGCCTACCCACTTCGCATTAGATGCCGTAGTACCACGTACGTAGGTGAGATTACGTTATGAAGTTCTAAATGGCCCCTGAATTCATTTGTACTTAAACACTTTACGAAAAAGATATACCAACGTGAAACATGGAGACTTCTTCCTGTTTTCCACCTAAAGCCGGAGTGCTCTCAAATGGCTGTTTGTAAACCCGTTTTGGAGTCAGAAGTCACGATGAATTTCATGTAATTAACTACACAAAACGAGGAAAATATATCATTTCGTGATGTCCATTTAGATGGGGTCTTACCGCATTGTCTGCCTGTCTCCTTACTCGAATCAAGAGTCAGTCAGAAGTCAAGAGAAGATCAGCATTATTAGTTGCTCTAATCAACCTACTCACTGGATAACATCAAAATGTTTTAGTCCTATGATGAAACGAAGAAACCATGTTAAACAAAATGCTTTTCAAAATAGGATTTTTCTGAGGAGAATGACGTTGAAATTGAAATACCATTACGTTATAGGTCGAAACAGGAATAGAAATCGTCATAAAATACTTTTATAACGCATGGTGGATTCTCTCAGGCAGCTCAGAAGCAAACCGCCATTAAGAGCTATCATCCAGGTTATCATGAATATACTGTTCAGCATCACGCCCTGCTTATTGAAGTAAGCATTCCCATCACTTCCTTATATTGAATTAAAATAACAGCGAATAAATTTTCTTTGGACCTTTCACAAGGTTTTGCCGATATTTGAGTTGAGGTTAAAAGAACGAATAGCGGTACAACTCCAGATCCGAAAGGTGAAGCAAGGAATGCTGTCATCTTAGCAAAAGTGAAAGACTATAGGTTAGCGTAGACCCTTGTTCAAGAATGTACTGCCCAAGAAAGATTAGAAGACGTGGTAGCAAATAACGTCTTCCAGTCCGCTTAGTATGAATACACCACATACTTTTCACAAAGATCATCCCAAGTACTTTGGATGAATTCATGGTGATTGGGAAAAACAGGATTTTTACAAGAATTTTGTCATATGGACTACTTTTATATCGTAAAAAAGGTGACATACGTCCACTACTGGTATTACTAGCTATGTATTCTAATCTTTCTTCACCGTGAAAACCCGTTTCACAGCACCCGAACTATCCCGTCCAGCCAGTATTTGTCGACACAGGTCTGCTGTGGATGATTTATGTAATTGCTATTACAATTCCACCGTGGTACCGCAACTATTCCACTGTTTTCGATTCAGGCTGGAAGACGTAAACAAGGAGGTAGACATTTCTCAAAGTCTTCGATATCGAACATAACTAATGAAGTCATATAATGGACCTCAGATGGTCAATTGAGAATCTTTTAGCAAACGCTTATAAGAACGACGTGACGAAGGAGTTTAGATATAGACCAAATTCATAAGTGATGTTCTCGAGAGAGCGAAAGAGATGAGATTTATGCTAGCATATGCCAAATTCGGAAGAAGATGTGCTGATGCATTCCAAATAATATTCTAGTTTCTAACAGTGATCAACTAATAAAATTTATACGATTTTGCAACCAAGATCGGCTCTATATGCACTGACACTAGAAATTTCGTGCAGGATACGCAATGGTAGCAACGCCGCTTAAATGCGCATAAGAGGCGGATAGCACAGTAGTAGTGATGTCCCTCATCACGAGCATAGTGCTACTTCGATACCGCTCCGGAACCAAGCCTCTCATCCTCTCTGGGTCGGGAAATTGATACCGAACTTGTCCGTGAAAATCATCATTCTCTGCAATCCTATTGGGAACGCTCCAGCTCGGCTATCTCAGGACTCTAGCCAGAATTCTGGAAGATCTTCCTGGACAATGGATGCGAGGGAACGAATCGAATTTGAGTTCTGGGATCAGCACAGTAGATGGATCAAATAAAAAAATAAACGCGCATAAGGCCTCGGTTCGATCTCACTACACAAACCAAGATTTCCATCTCTATATAGTCCGTAGAGGGGAGGGGAAAGTGGGTGAGCGGATGGGGCGTTTGGCGCAGTTGTTGGAGGCGCCGCCGCGACACAAGTGGAATCGATTCCCGCGCCAATGGGCCACCAGCATCCCTCCCGGGTCGGCAAATTGGTATCAGACTTTTCTGGGAGGATATCAGCACTGGCTGGATCATCGGTAGGCCACCGTGAGTCACTGTAAAAGCCAAATAGGCATTTAATCACGTCAAACGATACTCAATGAAATCGAACGCATGGCGTATCCCTGAGGGATTGATCAACGCCGAGAGTTCTACCCTTTTTTACCCTTTATGTAGTCCGGAAATGGGTATCAGATTTAGATGCTCCCTCGTAGCCACAAAATCTGAAAACAATTTATCATGGTTATTGCCAGCGACATTCACAAAGAATACCAGTAAATTACGAACCACTCCATAGATTATGGATAAGAGAAAATGCGCCGAATAGAATAAAAGAAGTACTACCATCCGCTCTATATTTGATACTAGATCACACAAAAGGTAGAATTTTGGCCTATAAGCAACGAATTCTTTGCGTACATTTTTAGCAGCGCCTTTGTTGTTAAAGACTATTCTCTAGTAGTTGATATGCCTAAAAAGTGGTAGTCGGTTGGTAACTAATCTGCTGAATGCGTTGGCTAGGAGAGCGTTTTGTACACTAACTCGTTCAACTGCTACTGCATTGGTTATGCAATCAATAAGATTAAATCATTTCTACTAGCAAAGTTAAGATAAGCACGTCACTGTTTTTGCAGGATTTCATTGATTCCATTACATTAATTTCTTATTATGATCGCTCATAAATAATTGAAGACATTTTTCTAGAAGGTTCCGTCTCCCAAAGTGAAAAAGGCATCATAGCCAACCCCTAGAGCAAATTTGGCATTGGGAGCTTCAACATACCCAGTTACTGAGAAGATGAGTATCACTGGAGGTGGTATAAGATCCGCTTTTCAGTATACGTCAAAATGTGGTCAACAAGTGGGACGCTTTTTTGCGTGAAAGATGCTCGGAAAAGACATCACGACGGTTACCTCGCCGCCACTTGTGCAGTTCATATGTGAAAGTTGAGCCATTCTACAATTCCTGAAATGGCTTTTGGGCGGGTATTTTTAGTTTCAAATGATGATTGTCAACTGTTGGCAGGCACTTAGGATTTTCTACCATCAGTTCATATTCCTAATAGGAAACCTGAAGAACCATCCATGCGTTGTAACTTCAGAAACCCTTTTATAACACATGGTCCAACGGCATTCTAGAAGGCTACAGGTTTGAACTTATGATTCAAAAGGATAGGATATCTGTGCTTTGAAAAAATCATTTAACTCAGGGTGAAGTCGTTATGAATTGAGTATGGAGTAAAGAATTATTTCCGGAATGTGACTTCAAAGACCGAATTCAAAGGAAATCCATTTACCACACTCTTTTAAGTTTCTACAATGCAATGAAGAATTCCGTGTAAAGTTCAGCACGCCGTGGAGACTCCTTCTGAACATATACATACAGTCTCTAGGTTAGGCTAGGTTAGCCTCTTGGGGTAATGACACCCTTAATTCTAGAAGCGGCATACCGCATCAAATGCAATGTAATTCCTAATTAGAAACTAAGCACAAGAACATACCACTCTTTAAGCCGAACACAAAAAGAAGAAACGTAATAACTTTTGTACCATAGTTGCTGTAAATCTGTAAAGTTCTGAACTCCTCAACAACTTTAGTAGTCGAGAGATTGTAAGCAGTTATCGAGAGGTACGCTTGAGAATGTCTTAAACACATGCTTACACTGGCAACTGACATTCTTTTGAAAAGGTTTTCTAGGTTACTAATACTTATTACAACTTAAATAACCATCGTGGGTAAAAGAAGTCTTAATACATTGCTGAAATCAACTTGCTTATATAAGACTAGTTATGACGCTCTTCCTCCCAACGATTTACCGCCTCATCGTGGTTGGGAGGTGTTCCTGGGTGTCGGGCTGCGATGTACAGCGGTGAGACTTGCCCCTCGGCAGGGTCTGGTAAGCTGAAAAGGAATCCGACTTTCCTATCAGGTAGCCTAACTAAGAGTAAAACATTATCAGGATCCACAAGCGTCCATGTAGCAAATTAGTAGCATGGTGGCGCAGACTTTAGATAGGCTGCCCTCGGGAATCCAAGGAAACACAACAGCTAAACCAGCAGAACTCCGAGAAGTGGAGATTACGATCGGATTCGCACAACTAGTGAGGACGGGCCCTCCAATTATCCAAGTAAATATGACGCTCTTGGGAAGCACATGAAAGATTGCAAATCGTCGACTTCATTAATGCATAACAAATATACTATCAGTTTCTCGACGAGCATTACCATATATCCCTCGAATGTTTCTTAATAAAGCAATACGGTGGAAGTGAAATGTTCCTAAATGCTTTACCGCATCTCAAAAAAAGCACACTTTACCTACTACCTACTTCTTCCACACTGTTAAGTTTCAAAAGACATTAGAGTCATTAGTTCCATAGCAACACCACCGCAACGCAACTTTTATTAACGAAGGCTTACTACGGAACGCCGTCAATAAATTAAAAAAGGAATATAGAAAAAGAAAATCACAAGACACGAACTGTTGGGAACTTTTGATAAGAAGGCGGTCAGAATGCACTGGAAAAAGACTCAGTTTTCACACGACAGCAAATGTTGGGATGATACGCTTGTAACACCATGCAAAAATAACGCACTATGATGACTATGGCCCGCTGTGAAAAAAAAAGATGCTAGGAGATTCGAGAGAGGTTTCTACAGGTCACACGATTACAAAAGCTAGGCTAAATTCAGACTTTCCTAACTGGCGAATATCTACGTTGGATAAAAACTAAAATCCAAAAATCGAATGAGTTCAACACAATGGATGCAGTCGCTAACTACGAATATGAACTATTTAAGCCGAAACGAATCACGGTAACTCCTTTCAGAAAGAAAATCCCGTAGGGATCTTAACACTACAGCATATTTTACTGGCGAACAGAATAAAGATACTCAGTCACCCAGAACATGGTCAAAAGAACGTACAGCGCAGGTCTCGGACACAGTTGTCCCCACAGTATATTTTGAGGTCGAGGAGGGAGTTTGCCAAAATCTCTGGGATTTCTCTCATTTACCAGACAATAGTTAGATGTATGGAGCGATGACAACGACGACTACGACAAAGAGCGGCACAAAAGCGATCTCTCGACTCAGAATATAAAAGACGACAGCATTACATAAGGCACAATGATAGCTGCAGACAACTGTGATCGGAAACCAGACGCAGAGCTCCGAAGACACAGGAGACGATTCCACGTGGATGACAGCACCACCAAACAGATACAGATGCACAACACCACGACAACAATCACGAATTGCTGGAAAGCATCACATGGGGCAAGATACGAAATCAATGGTTCTCAAACAGACGATCAGAAGATCGACTTCTCCATTTTGCGTTGCTCGGCCATCTGAAATACGAAGAATTCTAAGAAGACTTAAGTGACTCACCAGCCACGCTGATTGTAAATATTTAACGTAAGAAACAGAATGTGTTTTTGGATAATGAAAAAAAGCGGCAAGAGAGTTGAAGATCTAAGCGAGTCTAGACTCCAGTGAACAAGTTGTCACCTAGTACGGAATTCATCTTCATTTAATGAGTCACAGCTCTCAACCTAATAGGCCATCCTTTGGGAGATCTTGGGTTCAAGACACCACGGCCGTAACCTTTTTAATTAGTTTGCCATGCTTTTTTGAACTTAGGCCTATGAAACTCAATATATAATATAATATATAACCAAAGTAATTCTTTGTATTCTTGTTGAGCAAACGCGAGGTGTTATTATTATTCTTTATTCACAAATAAGCTGACGTTTCGGCGAACTTCGCCTTCTTCAGAGCCTGGAAAGGTCAAGTTGACAGCAATCTACTCGGTACTCTCTTTCCAGGCTCTGAAGAAGGCGAAGTTCGCCGAAACGTCAGCTTATTTGTGAATAAAGAATAATAATAACACCTCGCATTTGCTCAACAAGAATACAAAGAATTATAACCAAAGTATTCCCAACTGTATGAATTTGCAAAACCCTTTCCAGATCTTTCTTTAACCGTAATTCGTTCCTCTCTGCTAACTCAGAGCCCTACCAATTGTGTACTTACATCCAAAATGGCCTTCTATATAGAGTATCGCAAAAAAACCCCAGAATGAACCACATAAGAGAATGCTATTGAATCATGCTGCTGACCGATAAGTGCATCATTATGGAGAAATACAAGGTATTCCAACTACCTTCTACTTCAGATTACTCCCATTACACTGCCAAGTAGTAATGGCATAGATAGCTGAAAATCACTCCTGAACCAATCCTTACTCTGACACCACATGCACAACACAACAACTTAAATTTATTGCCAACTAATAAACCAAGACTATCACAGTTTTTTCGACATATTTACACAAATATGAGTGCTTAAACTCAGAGACGCCATACGTCACGTCTCTGCTGCTCAATAAACAAAATTTTTAACCAATTACACCAATCTTTCGATTGAAAGGGTACCGTAACAAAGAATTTAAAGGCTGGTCGGCATCTTTGCAATAGAATGTGTTAATTTCAGTCTCACAAATTGTGGTTAGAGAACTAATTGCTGCATATCTTCTCCGGGTAGTGAAAGCGAAAGTATTTTTAAAAACAACACAATATAGAATTCACTAAACTACATACAACGAACGAGCAATGGCCCATGAGTAGAATATGTACCTTCATAATGAATAGCAGAAATAGAAGCAGGACAGAAGGCAGTAACCAGCTGGGCTGGACATCCGTCATTGAGTGAAGCCGAGCGCGTTCATCAGCTTCGACTTCAGGCCTGACGATGAGTAACTAGTCGTCATGCGGGACATTTGTGAGGTTGCCATGATCTCGTCAGCAGATCGTAGAGACGGCTCCTGCTGCAAAGCGACACACATCACAGCACAGAACAACAGCATTCATTGCGAGCGATGAAGCCGCTATGCACGCTAATCGATATATCGATCGACCGCAAACGGCATCATCGCCGCAAGCAGGACAGAGATTTCTCACGAAAGACAAAAATTTGAAAAATCGTGTTCATTGGTGAAGGCTGCATGCATTCTCGATTATGCCCGAAACTAAAGAAGCATCCAAAGAAATGTAATAAACCGAAAAGTACGAAGATCTGGAAGATTTTAAATAATTCGGAGCACCATTGGTAATTCAGGTGTGAACCTTACTTAAGAATTGAGAAACTAGGATAAACGAAGGATTAACAGCAGAAACAAAAAATCCTCCACCTAACAACCGAACATCGTCTGCATTAGCATGGCCGGCGCTATGGTGTCTCTCCAATAATCCATTCTATTCGACAGAGTTAAACCCATCGAAACGAACCGATATTCTAGCACCAGATTCGTAAGATGCAATGTCAATCTGTACTTTGGAAATACTACCGAAAAAAAAGTTCAAGATGCACTGTGTACCGTACCAACAACACAGCCCGCGCCAATTGTGCACAGTACGCAACGACCAAAAACGTTGGTTAGGAGAGTAAAGTCATCCAAGTTTAGAAAACAAAGCGGCAATTCCCAAAGAAAATTTTCAATTAAACTCGGAATTGGTTTATAAATCCCTGTTTCTCGTAGATAAGCAAACATGAGGTTGATATTATCGAACCTATTAGCATACAATAGATGACGTTTCGGAGGCTGCGCCTTTTTCAGTCTGGAGAGCCACACCTCAGACTATACCTATACATACCTGATTCTATGACCTGAACCAGGCACATTCTTCGCTCATGTATTATCCTCTGTGGCTGATCTCCACCAATTGAAATACTTGCAAAGAATAAAACGATAGGTGTTTAAAAGAAGCTGGTTATTAACCGCCGAAACGTCAGCTACTGTAAGCTAATAAATTCTAAAATACCAACCTCGTGTTTGCTTATTGAAGAAAAACAATGAATAAAGTAGCGAATTCCATTTTGACGAAATGACCCCACAAGTGTCGATAGTCAGACAAAAGTTGTAGTATTAGTAACTGGTCCAAAACGAAAGAAGCAGAAGTACTCAATGGAAAGTCATGTTTTGCTCTATCGACTTTTCGGGCTTATAATAATCAAGAATGACAAAAAGTGCTCCTAACCTGCTTCTTTGCTCTAAGTGCAACATCTTCTAAGGTTTCTGCAGCTTCATATTTACCTTGACGCCGGTAGAGAGCTCCAAGATTCTTCAGCGTAGTCGTCACAGTTGGGCTAAACAAACAAGGATAACAGTACTGAAAAACTATGTTACTGCATATAATGGAAATATTCAAACAAAAAGGACACCTTCGCAAGAACACCAAACCTGTCCACTTTAGCAGCTTTATGCCATCCACCGTGATCGTGGTAGGCTATGGGACCAGCGTCTGTTCCACCTTTCTGCTTGATCGCTTCACGATCCTCGGCAATCTGCCAAATTGGCTTATTGTTCTCTCCAATCTAAATATAGTACCCTAGTTAAGTTTCGCTTGAGACATCACAAGTAGTACTCCTTCAAACTTCTTTCTCCAGAAAAGATAAATTTTCAAAACCTTGCCAAACTCTCGTTCGTGCGCTCGCGTTAAGATCTGTTTATAGAGTTCCTCGGCCTCCTGAAAAGAAACTTTGAGCAAAATGAAAAACACTCTCAGATGCACAAGAAACTTGGTTAGATATACTGTGCAACAACACACGCATGATTGCTACTGCTATTCCTCCCAGGTTAACTACACACCTTACTCTATTGCCTAGAGTTGGTAAGTTGGTACGAAACTAAAGTTCGGAGATTCTCAGGCATAAAGACCTGCGAACAGATATTGCTCTGCCAAGATTCCAGGAATAATCAATCCGGAAGGCATTCACGGAGGTCGGAAACTTCAAAAGAAAAATGCTTCAATGAATGAATGCAACACAAGGAATGGATTTTCCGACGGAAAATGCAGAGAAAACAAAATAAGCAGCCTGTTAGCCTCTACCGAACTGTTTCCCTTCAAATCGTCATAGAAATGAGTTGTGGTTTCGCACAGTGTAACGATGCAACCGCAGCTCCTACGTTACACGACCATAACAATGTTTGAGTGATAATATAAGAGCATATGAATGATAATACAAGCACTGGGTAAGTACGCATCAATAATAACTAATCTGGTCGCAATGAAGGTGAACCACTTCAAAATTGGCTTTTCAACTCATCCACGAAGTCGAAAAACACAACTGGAAGAACAATTAAGAGCTACTTAAATAAAGAAGAGAATTCAATACGTCATTTTATTAACCAAATCAAACAATTTGTTAGACATTTTGGCACGAAAGCATATTAAATGAACTGTTTGCCCATGCTATTTCATAACTTTGCGCTGAAACCGACGACACGACTTGCAGCTAATGACTGAAATCCTCACCCCTTATTTCGACACACCTCGCAATGGTTTACCTCCTCAACGTTGCTGTGAGGTGTTCCTGGGTGTCGGACGGCGATGTACAGCGGGAGATTCATCCCCTGGCAGGCTCTCCCAAGCTGAGAAGGAGTCCGGCGTTTCCATCAGAAAGCCTAGCTAGGAATAAACCAACACCAGGATGCACCATCTTCGAGGTCTCAAAGTCGCATGGTGGCAAATCTCCCTCTTATCCAAAAGGGCAGCGAATGCCTGTGGTGGTGACGACCTGGGCCGACTTCGGCCTGGCAGACCCCGCGACTCCATGGAACCAAGATGGCTAAACCAGAAAAACTCCAAAAAGTGGAGATTGTGATGGGGCCTGCACCACCAGTGAAGACGGACAATCCAAGTATCCAAGTAAGAAAGTGTTTCGACACATTAATCATCGGATGCATGAACTAACGGTAAAACTCGATAACCTTCGCTGCTTCAAAGAATCCACAATCGTAGACCCTCATTGCACCTATTC
Source organism: Angiostrongylus cantonensis (assembly GCA_009735665.1). Classification (NCBI taxonomy): domain Eukaryota; kingdom Metazoa; phylum Nematoda; class Chromadorea; order Rhabditida; family Metastrongylidae; genus Angiostrongylus; species Angiostrongylus cantonensis. The sequence goes on from MQTX01000134.1 coordinate 568,216, forward strand.
AAGTAACATACCGCTAATCAGCTATGATCTAGATGGCAAAAAATGAGCAAATGAAGACAGAAGAGCAGTGAAAGCTCAATGATGCGATAGAAGAAATGACTCCATATAAATTAATGTTGTTTGTTCGCAATATGCCCGAGGCCCAAACATGATAAGCTCACTTTGAAAAATGACCATTGAGAATGATGAAAAGAACATTATGTGGAGTCTATATTAGTCCTAATCTTATCATTAAAGTTGTTCACTCTTCCAATTTTCAACAAGAATCGCTCTCGGTTGAGCAGCTGCATATGTACCACAGTTGTCAAAGAAAGAGAACCGAATGAGTAAAAACATGCAGGTATTGGTATTTTCACGAACCTTGTACTTCCCCTGCTTAAGATATGCAGAGGAAAGGTTATTCTTGGTCTTTGCCACATTTGGGTCGTCGGGTCCTAGCTTGCTCTCATAGATTTCCAAGGCACGCCTGAAAATATCAATACAATGCGAAGGAGCGATGTACTATTAAAGGACGGGAAGAATCGAATAAGGAATTTGAGTATATCCACATACTTATAATACTGTTCAACTTCTTCGTACTTTCCTTGATTCTGACAGAGGAGAGCCAAATTGTTCAGTTGTTTTGCAACATCTGGGTTATCGTGACCAAGCACCTAAAGATTTATACAAAGTATTTAACAAAGCAAGCCAAGTCTATGCGAACATGAACAAATGAAAAAAAAACTGCTATTCTTAACAGCAGTTTTTGCATTGAATTCTTATATATGTAGGCATATTGTCGTATTTTATATTTCGTTTCATACATTTTTAATTCACATTTATTTTTTATCCTACTTGCCTTTGCCTTTTTTTTACATTAGAGGCAAGTACCATTTATTAAGCACAGTCCCGGCTTGATCTCTCCGCTGGCTCACCAAATTTCTCATTTTTCCAGGATCGGGGAATCGGTATCATACTTGTCTGGAGAAGGCTCACCCTCTCCAATCAAACGGTGAACACGCTAACCCGGTTATTTCAGAACACTAGGGAGAATCGACTCGACCAGCATCCAACGACATTCAAGATGAAAATCCTTAAGTAGCTGCCGAAGCCACACGTAAAAAGTTGGAACAGCCTCGATGGTGATGAATGTGGGGAAACAAATCGAATGCAAGAAGTGCTGGTATTCGCATCGTAGGCGTGAAAGACGGGTCGCGTCAAATATAAAGCAAACTCGCACTATTTTGCTCAAATATGATTCCCCGTTTTGCCGTTGTCACCTTTCCTTAATCACAAGCACACATGCATAACAAATTATGTAAAAAAAAAACCTTTTCTCTAATTTCAAGAGCACGTTTGCATAGAGGCTCAGCGTCTTTGAATTTGCCTCGCTTTCCATATAGCACCGCCAGATTATTAAGAGTCGCAGCTACCTGTAAAAACGATAGATTACGGCTAAATGGTTAAAAAAAACAACAGAATTAGGATGATCTTACAGCTGAGTGGTTTTCACCCAGACACTTCTCTCGAATGGCTAGAGCTTCGTTAAGAAGATTAGCAGCTTCCTTGTACTTGTTTTGATCTCTACAACAGAATACATTCGTATATCATTCGTGCAGAGCCTAATATAAAGAAAAATAAGTATTCAATTATAACATCAATTTTAAAAGTTTATTAGTTAGTCAATAAAGATATAAATAATGAAGGACAAAGCTGGCGACCAATCCCTAAGGGATGCGCCATGCTTCCGACTTCATTAAGCATAGTTGGAAATGACTGAACGCATATCTGGCCTTTATAAAGACTAGCGGGTACCTGCCGATGTCTCGAGTCAGCGCTGCTATCCATCCAGCCAGGTCTCGTAACAATTTAACAACCCCGGAGGAATGGAAGGCTTGGTGGACCAGTGGCGCGAGGATCGACCCCATGTGTATCGCAGGGTGCCTCCGACCACTGCGCAACACGCAACCCATAATAAAGATATACGGACTACAAATAAGATTTCTTGCAATGTAATAACTCCGCACAAGTACTTAGACTAAACTAGGCGACGATGTATCGATATTGGAGACTGATTTTCACCTACACTCTGCGCAAGTCACTGCATTCTAACACGATAAAAATCGTTAATTCAAGGCGCTTGGACATGTTGTCGAACGCCAGTCACGCGCGATGACGCCTAATTTTGTGTCGACTGCACAAAAAGCTGAGCTCGTCAGCTATTCAAACACATGTCTCTCAGAACTGGTTTTTCGATCCGTCACTCACAATGCCTTCACGCGATGCTAGAACAGTAATTCTCTACATTATTATTTGAAATGAACAATTTGCAATAGATATTCTATCAGATTTAACGCACTGCACTTACACGATTAATCTGTATTGGTACTGTCTATGAGTTTTTTAGGCATTAGTCATTCTTTCATACACCTTGCTATGAATCCGAAAACTTTGTTTATGTAGGAGTCCGCAGGAAATATTCCAAATTGTCTGGTAAAACAAAAGACCAAGTTCGCGCCTGAGGTACACAAATCGTGGACCCCTTAGAGATCTTTGATAAATCAGTAGCGCTCGATATGATACACTATACCAGGCCGATCTAATATGGAATTATTATCCAAGTAAATTTAACAATAAGACATGAATTCGTTAAAGAATTTTTGTGGAAACAACAAGCGTTTATCCATTTACTTCCAGTCCATTCATATGGAAAACTAGGTTTCGATATAGATAAAAAAGCCTGTCCCTTAAAATTACGTACACGAGGGCTTCTGTCACAATCCTTTTCCACAACGGGAAACAACCAATAATATAGGCCTGGGTACGTTACACTGTTATAATTATCGCCAGTGCAACATTAAGTAAACACAGTAAAAACACTTGCCTGTAAACAAGGGCCAAAATGTTGAGCATCGTTGCCACATCGGGGTGATCGTGACCGCTTGTCTTTTCAAGATCTTCGAGAGCTTGCTTACAAAGAGGAACAGCGACTTCATAGCGACCTTGCGAGGCGTACTGTATCACCTGTAAGGCTTCTCCATTACTCGATATGAAAGTGCTATTTGACAAGCAACCATATATTATAGTTATATATGTTGCAGTATGAAAAACCATCTGGTTCAAGAAATCTCGCGCTTCATTATTAAAGGAAAAGTCTGTAACAAACTGACAGACTTCGTGATAAAAACAGCTCTCGATGTTGATCAGTCTGAGTGATACGCCATGCATTCGACTTCATTGAGGATCGTCAAAGATGACCGAATGCATATCTGGCCTTTACGATAAACCGTGGTGGCCTACTGATACCGTGCTGCTTCACTCCTAGACAAGTTTGATCCCAATTTGCCGACTCTTTTTTGGTGAGCCTAGAGCGCCTCCAACCAATCCGCTACACGCACCCAGACTTCGTGATATGATTACAAAATTATTTTACTGCCATTCGGCTGCACAGATGTAATATATGAAACAAAAAAAAAGAACGATGTATAATTATCCAGATGATTTCAAAGATAAGCAAATAATGATAATCACATAATGTAAAAGCAACTGCGGTCTAAGAGAACAGGTCTTAGAACATTGTTAGGAAGCCCAAGGAAATTGCTGTCGAACATAACACTATTAATTCGATGTTTTTCTTCAATAAGCAGACACCAGGTTGTTATTATAGAATTTGTTAGGATAGAATAGCCGATGTTTCGGTGGTTTGGCTTTCTTTAGAGCCTGGAAAGGTCAAATTGAGATGCGATCTACTCACCCAAACCAAACGCTCTGCGTCCGAATAGAAGAACATCAGGTCGGCAAATGTAAACTAGAACAAAACTCTCCACTAGGCGCGCATAAGATGCAGGAACACAATGGATAAGATTTTGAAGTGGGAGTCACTATCCTCACGCACGAATCGAAAACACCAGCGCGTAAAACTCTTGAAGGGTTATGGATCAATTTCAAAAATGCAAAAATGAACCGCGACGAGGAGTGTCTTGTCATCACGCGTGACCTGTCGCCATACCTCAGGCTAATCCAACGACCTGACACGGGCACAGTCCTCGCCCATGTAGTAGTCTGTGCAGCTGCTATCCACCAACTAACTTAGATACTTACAACAAATAAACGATAGGCGTTTAAGTGAAGCTGTTTCTTCTGCGAATACATATTTATTTGCCAAGTTTTATCTACTAGGGTTATGAAAGTGTTTGTCTGACTAGATCGCATCTCAATTTGACCTTTCCAGGCTCTGAAGAAGGCGAAACCGCCGAAACGTCAGCTATTGTAACCTAATAAATCCTATAATAACAAACTTGTGTCTGCTTATTGAAGAAAAACATCGAATTATCAATTAATGCCGAAGTTAACAAAAAGTGGTTTGTACAGGTGTTTGAAAAAGTGAAATCTTGTTGCGAGATAAGTCTAGTGAGTGAGGCCGTTTTCTCGTTGCCCAACTCACTAAGGTTTCACAGTGATAGATGTGCGACAGTTGGATAAGTGCTGTTAGGTTAGGATCGGAGCTGTTCTGTTGGCATCATTGCACCTGTGCTGCAATTTCTGCATGATTTCGTAACATTACTTCACCGTTGTTGTCGTCTCAGCAAAACTGTACGCCTCATATTAAATGATTCCTTTCGTCAAAAACGAAGAAACCACCATAAGTATTATTTGGTGAAACTCGACCTTGGAAATTGGTGAGTAGCTTCATCTCGGTTCAATTATCACTGAACTGAATGCCATAGGTTTTTCTGCTGCCCACAAGAAGTGCATAGTAGGGTTCACCATGATGATCTCTTCCCTTTTATTCACTTAATTTGGCACCATTTATTGCGTCTTCTTTACCTTCCCAGTGTCCACTGGACGAGGGACGATTGCGAGTGGGGACTACCGATTTCTATAAACGCTAAGCTAGTTACTAGACGGGTAACTGCGATTATCAACGTCAAACGATCTTCGCATACCGTTCATAGCCGCCCATAACTTTCTTTGTCATGAAAAATTCAGTACTATGAGTGCACTGCGAACCAAAGCAGCCATTCATGCTCTGGTGACATTTCAATTTCCAACCGTTCTCAAAGCGTGAAATTATGAAGCAAAACAACACTGTCATGCTCTGAAAGCCTCACTTATACTCGCATAAAAATCTGTAAACTAATTTTGTATAAAACACTCCATACGTTAAACTATTAAGCAAGAAATAACCTTTGGAGTGATATACAGTGATGGGGTAACCAAAGAACAACTGCTATAACATGTAGTTGCAGATTTTATGACGTCGAAATTCGCGAGTAATTTTTTAACCAAATAATAAAGAAATTAGCGATTCAGATTCTGAAGGAAACTACAGCGAAAAAAATTTACAGTGTTCCTTCATTTTAACCACGAAAACAGAAAAAGCATGGAACTTTACCAGGTTATGAAGTGTACGCAGGCGTGCAGGGATCTCATAGCCAACAGATGCTGATGCAGCCATTGAGTGGGCAGGTGTTGGCTGAGTAAACTGACCTGGAATATCAATAAATGAAGCAACAACACCGAAACAGCTTACAGGTATAACGACTGACGAGAACTAATGGTAGTTATTTGGTAATAATCACATTGAAACTGCATAGTTTGTATGTTCACTACAAAGGAGAAGGAGAACCTGTTATATTTCACCAATAAAATTCTCAAAACATCCTTTAAAACGTAGTTAACATCAGCCCATGTATCTCACTAATTCGGACTGAGTTAAGGCTGTGAGAAGAGAGGTAAAGGCAATGCCGAACGCTGGAGAAAAGTTGGACCCAAAATACGCCAATCGACGTGAAAAGACCCCTATTGGTCAGTTTCGTCACATCGATCGTCGTATTTTGGGTCCAGTTCGTTTCCTGCGTTCGGCGTTGTCTCTACGTCGCTTCTGGTAGGTTCTCAACTCTGAGTTCGGATCAGTCTGATACATCCGTCGATTATGCTAACTTTAGTTTTGCAACTATAACAATAGCAGCAACATGCAGATTATGACACTTCGACGAAATAGAGCGATGGTAACCAACTTGACTGCAAATCTTCTTCGTCTTCAGGTCCAAATCCGAGGTCTTGAAGTGTATCATTCGTTGACGGCACATTAGTTTCAGACGGTGCAGATTTCATATCGTTTTGCTAGAAAACCCAAAAACATTGGCTCCACAACATGTGCACTCACTCAAGGCTATAAATCCGGTTCACTAGATAACATCTGTACAAAGCTATCCCAAACAACAGCCCCCTCGCGTAAAATTACCAAGTCTTGTCGCTCAGCTTTTCGTAAAGGTTTGATATAGAAGGTTTAAAAATAGACGAACTGAAATCTCCAAAACTAACAATGTCATCATCGAACTGCTTGATGGAATTCATGTACTTCAGGTGTTTATTTTCCTCTTCCAATGTGGCAACGCGCTAAATAAAAAGTGGTCGACGAACAACTCAAAAGGCCGACTTTTTATAAAACTCGACATAACTAATCGATGTATTTATTAATATGATATTGTAAACTGATTTTATTGAATTGATGCGAGACTGGTAAAAGCTGTCGTTGTCGTTGTTGGTCGGTGGCTGACGTTTCCGTAGTTTCGCCTTCTTCAAAGCCGTGAGGTTACACGTGGAATACAGATTCAAGAAAAACAGAAACAGAAGAAACATAGTCCTACTCGCAACACCACGGTTCTGAAAAAGGCGAAATCGCTGAGAGATCAACCATCAACAACATCTTGGTAACCTAAACGTCCCGTCCTCACTTGTCGTGCGGGCCCCATCATAATCTCCAGTTTCGATGGTTTCGCCACTGTGGTTCCCTGGAGTGCCAAGGTGAGCCAGGCCAGTCAGCCCTAGGTCGTCACCACCACAGGAAGTCGCCGCCCTTGTGGATCAGAGGGAGATTTCCACACCATGCGATTAGTTTTGTACCATGACGGTGACGGATCCTGGTTTTGGTTTACTCTTAGCTGGCCTTCCTGACGGAAACGCCAAACCCTTTCTCAGCTTGGGATATCCTATCAGAGGGATGAATTCCCCGCTGTACAGCGCAGCCCGACATCCAGGAACACCTCCTAGCCACGATAAAATGGTAAACCGTTGAGAGGATCGACTAACAACAACATCGTATCAACCCAACAAGATCAGTTCATAAGAACATATACATAGGTGGATCTAAAAACTATTATACAAAGCGAATAACTGCTTTGAAGACAATTACCTGCTCAGACGTCTGCAGTTTTATTTGCGTTGAACTAAGTTCATCACGAAGCCATGCATTCTCCTGACACAAACGACGGCGTTGAGCCTTAAAAATATGTATATCCGCCTGAGATCTAAACAGTAAAGATCTACTGAATAAATTGACATCTAAATCGTAGCACCATGAGGACAAGTGATCGTCAATGTACCTGATACTTCTGCTTTTCCGCCTCAAGATTATTTAAATGAGACATGATCGACACCATCATCTTAAAAAAAAAGTTCCTCATAAAAAGTCCTTCAGATAGAATCCATATGACCAAAAATACCTACCGTAACTTCCTCCAAACCAGTTGAGATGTTCGTGACGTTGTCTGAAATTTGGTGGTGCTTCTCTCTTGGGATTGGCGCTTCATCCTCACTTATCCCTTGAAAGAAACTTACAGCAAGTAAAAAACTACAAACGTAGCAAACTAATACAATTCTTAGTGAAAAAAGTGTGAAACCACAAGAATGTAAACCATAAAGAACCCATACTGCCTGAAACCGTAACAAAAATTGTAACAAATAGATGCGAAAGGAAGAGCAGACGTTTAAAGTGATTTTAAAAAACCTAAATAACTTTAGATTCTAATCTTATAAGATGTTGGCTTCGGAATGTACCTTTCAGACTGCTCTCGAGTGTCGTGCAAACGGTGCCGTGTTCGTCCCGAAGGGCTTCGAGGCCTTGCTGGACTGTACGCAGGCCGGTTGCCACATCCTCCTGCGTCATGTTGCTCATCCTCGCCAGACTCTCGATCTTTCGCCTAAACCGAAACCAGGTTTTGAAATAGCCCGGCATATGAGTGTTAAACACACCACTGAGCACGCTTCGATGGAAACGAAACCCCTTTCAAAACGGCAACGAGGCAGTTTCTCACGTTGGCGAAATTCTGAGACACTGATGTGAATGGCAAAAACAGCCAAATCGTCGAGACGGACTGAAAAGGCCATGCGGAGGACGTCGGAAGGGGAGAATCGATCCCGACAAACACTACCTCGTAACGGTGTTTGAACGGAACCACAGGCAGTGTAAACTGACATCAGCGCAGAGTTATGTGGAAAGCAAAATGTTCGAGTATTCCAGTCAGCTCTTCATGAGCCCAACTACTCGATCGATAACTGCAGTGAGGCGACAAATATCCAAAGCGACGGTCCTCGAAGTCACTAGACGATTCTGCCATTTCGGTAACTGTTTCAGAAATAGACATATAAATCTCTAAGTGGCCGATGAAGCAACTTCTAGTGAGTCTCCATTGGGAAAAGAGGAATGTGAGAAACACAACGCGCAGGGGTAGTAGGACTACTACAGGTAACAGGTACAGCAATATGTATCACCCGGACTAGTGAAGTTGCACTATCACTACCAGTGAGAGCTGCTCCATTGTCAGACTACCCAGATGTCTGGAAAGGTTTCCTTCTAAGACGATTTGTACAGAATTCTCAGAAACAAGTGTTCTAAGTGTTCATTAGTACTAATAATACCTGGACACCAAGACTTCTTCAATGAATCTGCAGCTTTACAGAGCTAGAAATATCCTAGGAGGTATTGCGACTTCAGGATCCAAAGGTGGAGCTGCCTTCTTCGGCTGAAAGTTAGTGGATTGTTCCTCGGTTTGTGCTCCGCAAACAATTCTACTTCTACCGATTTCCATCACCTACAGCAAGAAGTGCTCCACCTAATATTTGGAGCAGAACTACATTTACCACCAAATAAGGTCTTCACATTTAATTTAAGGAACCGCTTCAATTGAAGTTCAGAAAAAAGCGATAGAAAACATCCAGTTGCTTCATGGAAGAGAATCGGAAATGGCAAATAAACAGCCAGAATCTCCGACAATTCTACATCAATTCATGTTAAACCAAATGGGAAATTGTCCTCAACGAACGGAATAAGCGATTGAGGACGCGCCACGGACGTGCGACGATCGATGAATCGCCGTGTGGCGTGGCCCTGTCGATGGCCCTTGTGCCCGGAACGAACACGACAGAACTGAACTGGTTGACGGGACGTCTAGTGAGGTGTGCGGACGACTACAAGACTCACTAGCAGTCCTAACACGAGAACCTCAAGCGCAAAAAGTGCTGTATTTGTGCTCCCTCATGTGATTACTTGACCTGCTTGTCAATGGAGTCGAAACAGAAATGATTTCAAAATCATTAACTGATAATAAGCATGGAAAGCTCTACTATACTGTATCGCTCATCACCACTACGACCCAGAGGCTGCAAACACGTAAAAATGCACAACTCGTGCTGAGAGCGAACACCAATGTTGCCTCTCCGACCGGCCACCATTTTAGAAGCATTTCCATACTCTTCCAATAAATTTGTAGTACCTGTAATAAAATGACATTTTGAAAATTGTGGAGGACACTACTGGTGGCGTTTCGGTGGATTTCGTTTTCTTCAGAGGTTCCTATTTGGCTGACTAAATCCCACATCAATGTGACCATTCCAGGGTCTGAAGAGGCCGAAATCCGTAGAAATGCCAGATATCGTGAAAGAGACACTACTGGAACAACTTCGTTCTACTCATCAAGAAAGCAGTAGATTATTTATCAATACCGATGCGAATGGAAAACTAGTCCTGAGAATCATTCCAGCACCGCTTCAGATTTTTAATAAAAGTCCATTCTTCAAAAAAGTACCTACTATGCTTCAGGAATTCGATGCTAGGTCGGATAGGGTCATTTTGAATCATAGTAATATAAAATATTGTCAGTGACCCGGGTGTAGCGTCTGAAAGGGTGTGTTCATCAAGATATTCCAAGATAAAGAGTACGATATTTACATCGGGAAAACCAGTAAATAGCATATCAATGCCACATCAAACTTTGACGGACTTCCTGTGGTTACTTCATCGCCAAAGAGTCCAATGGATTGTTCTTGCGGCATGTTGAAAAGATTGGAGACCTTGGCTGACCCCGTTCGGGTTGCCAGGAGGTGCGAGACAGGATTGTGATGCTAGACGGGCAAAACAAATGAAGCTTAGAAGGTTTTCGCAGCAAAATAACTCACAGTTCAGTTACAACTAACCGTAATTGCCTTTCATTGGTAAATTTTTGGAGGAAAGCGATGGCTGCGTTCCATGGCGATCATTGAAGTAATGTGCGATATTGGTTAGGAAAGAGCTTTGACTTTTGCTCGGTTGAGACTTTTGAACCATAAATGGATGGCTTTAAGGTGATAAATTTACAGGACTGGCCACAATCTATCACTTTATTCTATGGCAAATCCCTCTGCCTTGTTTTCATTGTGGCCTTAAAACGGGGTTTATCCTTCTTTCACAAGAAAAATGAAGAGAACCGTTTGCATAGACAATTACCCTTTGTATTGTATGAATGGTTACTTCAAGGCTCTAACTTTCTTTCTCTCCTATCAATTCAACGACGACATCAACGTAATCTGGAAAACCATAGATGAAGCTCAAGTTGGTACATCAAAGGATAAAGCTCTCGGCGTAGATCAATCCCTGAAGGATGCACCAAACATTCGACTTCATTAAGCATCGTTTGGAGGTGATTGAATGCATCTCTGGCCTTCACAATGACTCGCGGTGGCCTAGCGATGTATCGAGCCAGTGCTGCTATCCTCACGGGATGGAGGGCTCGGTGACTGGGGCGCAGGGATCGATCCCATGTATGTGTATTGCAGAGCGTCTCCGACCGCACGCACTATTTGATACTCATAGATATTTACTACAGAGCAAATTTCACATTCATATTGGATATTTAGAAGGGTTTCCAGCTTCTAAAGAATGGTTTTTTAAATTAGAAATTTGAGATCAAGTCGATAAAGGACAATAGCGCGTTCGTTCCTCACCGCAGACACCTGCGGTCCGGAATTTTGCAAATATCCAGCATTATAGAAGTTATATTTCGCAACATACCCTGCTATTGAAGAGTACGCAGTAAATAAAACGGTTAAAAAACGCAAGATTATTTGTTGAAGGCGAAATAGGCCAGCCTATCACTCCGCACACTCGGCGCCTCTGTCTCTGACGTCAGCGGGTGAGAGAGACGATCAGTGACAGGCCACAAAATCTTGGGCTTCATAGGACGTCGCTGGAACCAGATCTAACGAATAAAAACATGACAAGTCGTGGAAGTTGTTCCTTACCCTGCACGTATAACACCAGAACGCTCTATTTAGACAACAATTTCCATACCCTTCATAGAGCAGACCGCATCAAATTCCGTGTGGTCGCCCTATAAGGAATAAAAAGCATGAAGTCTAACATAAAAAGTCCCTTACGACGCTTCGGTGACATAGTCCTTGTCGTCCACCCCCGCATTATCCACCCTGTCGATTCGTACGAGATTATTTCTCATCGCATTTCCGTCCTTTGCCTTCAACCAACGCATCATAAGAAGATCACTATCATCGATTGCCATTCACCGACCGGTGCAGCGGATGAGTAAGAATTAGATGCGTTCGACTTTCAATTCGAGAAGGCTATCAGCAATAGTGAAGCGCATTAAAAAATTATTATGGACAATTCAACGTCAGAATAAGAAGAACCAAAGGAAGCGAATACAAGATCGGAAAAATTGGATCGAGAGAAAGACATGGACACCGTCTTACAGGATTCTTGTCTGCAACACGCGTCTTCCATAGAAACTAGTTTTTCCAGGTGAAAGAAAATCGCCGCTGTACGTGGAGGATTCCTCAGGACACGGCTCTTGCGGAGATCGAACTTCAGTGATCCTGAACACAGTTTGCACGTGGTTGATGCAGCAAGATTCCCGTCGAAACCCTGCTTACTCAACCCTTTGCGCCTCATCAAGTGTCCTTGTTGATAAGCGCGACGGGATAATGACGTTAGCAACGAAGAACCCTTCGGTTGTCTTTCTTAGACAGGATTACCGTACACGACGTCCTCCACTGGCCTAGGATATCTTCCTTCTGAAGGTAGAATGTCATATGGTTTGTGAGAATTATATGTAAATTGTGGCTTTCAACTCTAAGGAGGTCGGCGGTGATATTATCGGGTGCTGGAGCTGTGCTCTTTTGCCATCCTTTTCTCCAGCGGATATTTTAGGGTCTTAGATAAGAACATGCTACGGAAAAGTTGGAATTTCCGTTATTAACTCTATATCATAGTCGGAACTTTTGGTAATCCCCTGTTCGTTTATTAGGGTGACAGAGGAACATTATAATCGCACAATACCTGAAAGGTCTGCAACTGGCATTTATTACAAGTGGTGTTAAGCATAGTGCAGTAGAATCAAATTACACTTTCCTTCTCTTCTCGAGGAACTGGTTAGTGATAATAGAGATGCGATCTCATCTTTTTGCTTGAGGAGCGGAGGCGAATTCTGCACAATTTTTAAGTCTTTCGACAAGCAACCGGTAGTCTTCGGTCGGGTCTTCCGTAATTTAAGAGTCACGTTTGGATAGTACACTTTTTTATTTTTTTTTATAGATTTCGTCCAGAATGTTCTTGTCATATACAGTTAAACTTTTTCTTCTTGGTTAATGGTTTGAGTTATTTTCCAGTTTAGTGCCAAATCGAATCTTTGCGCGAAAAAGGCGGTGATCGGATAAAGTACAGAATGATGGGAACACCGATGAGTCAACTAGGCACCATTTCCTGTTCCACAAAATGTAGTCGATCATTGCATGAGTGGTGGCGTTAGAAGACTATCATTTCTATCTGCGCTTTTCTCTGTTCTCGAAAAATGAATTTCAGTGGAAATAATTTGCTGCGGACCGGAGTCTTACAAGACAGTTTTCATCCACATTTTCTTCCCCTATTTCAAATTCTCCGATCCCGTATTCGCTCTCGTTGGCCTTTTCAACTCGAAGTGTCTGAAAACAAATCTATAATATGCTTCATCATTGCGTATGACTTCATCCACCTGATAATAGTGCACATCTAATTCTTACTCATCAGCTGCATCGGTGGATGAGTAGTAGTTGCTGAAAGTGGTCCTCCTATGACGGGTTGGTTGAAGACAGAGGACGGTCGTGAGATGGTAAAGAATCTCCTACGAATCGTTGAGATGAACAGTGGAGGGATGGACGACATAGCCTACTCCGCCAACATTTCGTGACGAGATCTTTTCTCCGCGGATGACAAAGGTCCCGTTATTCAGTTAGCGTATGCCGGTCTTCGTGATTTTTACTTATTAAGCGACCAAATGGAATTTGGTTTCAAGAAGAGCGTGCAAATCAGCGTCTAAACAGAGTATTCCGGTACTGTACGTGCACACTAAGAAGCGCTCTCCATGGCATGTCGTGTGTTTTTTCGTCAGACCTGATCCCGATGACGTCGTGCGTAATCCGAGATATTGTGGCCTCTGACTAGTCGTTCACCGCCTTGCGTTATAGGCAAGAGCACCCAGTCTGCAGGGTACTGAAGCTGGTCTATTGCTGGTTGAGCACTTTGATCCTCCCTAGAGTCCTGGCTTAACCTTGCAAAGGCATTTCGAGGTCTTCAAAACGATGTAGATCCGAGGGAAGTATCATTTTGCCAACGATTCTTTCATTCACTTTTCCTACTAAATGATTCGGAGGCGATATTAAAACCGAAATCAGAAATAAAACCAGAAATGAAAAGATAACCAACCTCTCAAGTATGATGTGGAAGCCGAAAATAAACTTATAACTATACCCATAGAAAATCGGGTTCAACAAGGTGACATCATGTCGCTGAAGCCATTTACTGCCGCACTGCAGCGGATAATAAGATCACTCGATTAGGATAAGAAAGGCATACGTATTAATGGAAAATTCCTATCAAGCCTTCGATTCGCAAACGACATCCTCATCTTTTCAAGACCTAACAAAAAACCAGAGACGATGATCAACGATCTCGATGAGGCGGGAAAAAGAGGACTACGCATAAACCGTGCAAAGATTCAGTTAATGAAGAACCCATGCTGTGGAGATAAACAAATCAAATTGGATGGCTCTCTGACTACATACATAATTCACCTCGTTCGTGTACCTTGGACATTCAATGAACATGAAGAACAACATGAAGAAGGAATTGGATGGAAGAGAACAGTTTGGGCAGCAATCGGGACTGAAAGAAGCCAACGACCAACTAACGAGCCCAAAACTCCGCGCTCACCTTTCCGATTCAGCAGTCCTTCCAGTGCTCTGCTATGCAGCACACATGTGGGGCGATACTTAAACCACGCCAAGAATACTGCACAATACTCGCAGAGTGCTTGAACGATATCTTCTGAAATATAACCAGAGCATTCAATACCATCCCAGAATGCGTAGCTCTGATCTTCGAAATATATCCTATCTTTAGGATCCAGAAGGATATGCACCGATAGGAAAACAGATGGGCCGGTTGCATTATGAGAAGAACAGACGACAGATGAACGAAAGGAACTGCAGAGTGGACTTCATGAGAATACAGGTGTCCCGTAGGACGGCTGCCTACACGTTAGGTAGACGCGTTCGTAACCAAAGTTAATCAGCTGTACTCGCAGCTGCAGTTGTTTTACAAATCATGGGATGAGACTCTCATCTATCATCATTCTCTAGTCAAACCACCATCATGACGACGATTACAAGGCGACAAACAATTGAAAAGTGTGCATGGGTCCGCACATTTAGTGAAGGTGGGAAGTCCAACTATCCAACTGAGCAAATCTCTGAAATAATAAATATTCATTTCCACATCACGGAATATTTTGCGTGTGTAAATCAAAGCAGTATTTGTTGTCAAAGTAACTGCGAAGCCAGATTCCAGGAAAATATTAAACATCCCTACTGCATGAAGAGCCGGCGACTTGTTGAGAAATTGTATGGGACTACGGGCTTCAAGAAAAAGGAGATTGATAATGCATAACTGTTATAAATAGAAAAATAAAACTACCTAAATAGTTATAATATAATATTTATGAGATTAAAAATTGAGCTAGTAGTACTTTTGAAGATAGCGAAGGGGCTACGTGCCGACGAAACAGCTAACCTGAGGAAAAAAGCCCATAGTCCAAAAAATTTAAGATCGGGAATTCTCAGCTGGATTTAAAGCAAGCTGATTCAAGGACGATAGAGTGCTTTGTCAACGAGAATGAGAACACAGATGTTGGCTAAGCGTTGCTAGGTAACAAACACTGAAGCACAACAGAAAATCGAACCAGCAAATAATACTGAAAAGCCTTTACTCCTCCCATCTCCCGTAATGTTCATTCAACCCGTCGTCAGCAGTTTTATCGATCAAACAACCTCGGCTGGAGTCCTCTATTATAATGACAATGGAATACCCTACAATATGTGATCTTACATGGAAACGCTTGATCAGTAGAGAAGACGGAAGCCATAGTGGTGAACCTATGGTTTCAAAGCAAACGTTTCCGTCCATTTCTAAATTAAATGAGATCTACTTGACTAGTTAACATTATGGAGTGTTCCCATGCACACTTAAAGGTCCTATGTTTCAAATGATCCGTACAGTTGAAGAAGCGACTCGCCTTTAAATTTCAAACAACACATTCTGCGTGCGAAGCGACTAAATACGTTGCAACATGGGGAGAAAATAGAGTTAGAAATGAAAAACTTTATGTTATGTACCACTGCGCGTTGAGGGACGCGTGTAGTGCTCGAAGGCAGCCTGCAATACACATAGGAACGATCCCCGCGCCGCATGCACACGAAATGCTCCATCCCTCCTGGATTGGCACATCGATACCAGACTTGTCTGAGAGGATAGGTGCACTGGCTCGGCACGTCGATACCAGACTTGTCTGAGAGGATAGGAGCACTGGCTCGCCACATCGGCAGGCCATCGTAAGTCATTGGAAAGGGCAAATATGTATTTAATCACCTCTAACGATATTTGATGAAATTGAATGCATGGCACATCCCTCAGGTGTTGATCAACATCGATACCTTTATACTTCTTATGATGTTCCATTGCACTTGTTTTCATGGTGATGGAACACAATTCTGTTACGAATTATAGTTGAAAGGAAGTGAATTGGCTTCGTAGACCGAATTTTTGAAACAATTAGTCTATTCGTGTCTGTTACAGTGATGTAAAGAGTTATACGGACTTACTGTCGATATGCTTGCATGGTGCTGCCCGCGAGGCTCATCGTCACTCAGTAGGGAATCTACAGGCGATTCGAGCCAGATACTACGTCGCACCTATTCTCCTCCGCTGAAAACAGTCTTTTGAATGTGCCAATACAAAATGTGGATCATTTCTCAGGAAGAATCGAATAGAAACATCGGAAAAGAGAGAATGGAAATTTGGGCGAATGATATCATAATAGTGAGAATGACCATGAAAGCCAAATAATATCACTGCGAGACCGATGGGTACAACCATAACCGATATCTAAGTTGTTTTTTCATTTGCTTCCTGCACTATCTGTCCGTACAATGATGTGGACAATCGTTTGATAAATTGTAGCTTGTAATTTTACTTCATTGTTATTGTCGTTATTACTACTGATGTTGTTATGCCTAGCGGCAAAGTGATCGAGTTTAGAGATATATCATCAGACTGGGGTTACGCTCTTAAACTAGGACCAAAAGCGATCGTACCCTTGTCTACTTGCCTTCAGATACAAGTGGATTTAAGAGATGTACTCCCGATCTTTGCTATGCAAATTGGCTTACACCTTCGGTAAGCACACTACTGCCACATTCTTTCAAAGATTAGTATGTGCACTGGAGTTCATACGCATTACGTCTTGCACTTGATCTAGAGGAATGCAATCAAATGACTGCCAAGTACATGTGAAGCACCTCCAAGAAGAAGTGGAACTTAGGTTTATTCAAGGAAAGGCCATGAGGTGCCTGTGGGTACACCCATCTTTAACTGCAGAGCCTTGGCCTGCGCTCTGTGTTACTTTTTCATTTTCCAAAAGACGATAAAAACACTGGGAATAATACGAAGCATGTTGTGCTTAGTGCTGTGCCCCAAATGGCTGAACCAATGACAAATCTAGCGCGACAGCGACCAATGGAGACGTTATTGGTCTTCTGTTTACGATTAACGGAATAATAAGAAATAGGGAAGCAGATTTTACATTGGTACGATGCCGTACTTCAGGTTCCCTCCTATTTGTTCAAAATATTAGATAAGCATAATGGAATTCTGTCTCATCAACACTTTAAATGCATGTATATGATTTAGTATTTACGGCCAGAAATATCCATGCGTGAGCGAGAATGTAAGTGTTAAACCGATAACATTGCACTGATAATAAATCACGCATTAACAACCTCGCGACTACTCAAGAAGAAAGTATTGACTTAACAATCAATTCTGGAACTAACAGAAAATGTTTCCTGAAAATTCCGCTCATTTATTTATTTTATATAACCCGTTTTCACATATACTGTGCGAGGTCCTAGAACTTCTTGCACGGCGGCTACTTGAAGACTTTCGTTTTCGTTATTAATGTCGTTGAATTGTGGTCGAGATTCTCCAGAGTTCTGGGACAGCCATGTTAAAGTATTTTTGCATAGATTAGAGAAATGACACGACCCCGGACAAGTCTCGTATCTCGTAAAGGTTTTCCGACATTGGAGGGATGAGATGCTTGGTAAGTCCAAAGGGAGGTCGAAAGTATCATGCCTGGGAATTGGTATGGCCAGGACGTGGTCGAATGAGTACCGAGCCTTGGGAATAAATTCTGACAAGTAGTTTGCGAGAATTTCCTAAGCAGAGAGAATCCTTAATGCTATTCAGTGGATAAATCTGATTGAAAAATCTCCATACGAAGGACAAATAGACTAAGAGGGCAACAGTTTTCAAAAACGCAACAATGTCCGTTCGATTTTATCGATGACCAATGACCATGCCAGTGATGCAAAAGCGAAAACTTCTAACCGGGGCTATTAGTTTACCATTACCTCACTGACCAACGCTGATGACCCACGAATTTAGAAATCGGTCTCTTAATGTTAAACTTTGGAGTCTCTCAAATTAGGCACCCATAACGGAACAGCGCACAGCATATTAAACCCAACGTTGTACCTAACCAATGTGGCCGTTCTCCCAAGTTTTATACGAGATCGAACAATCCGCTCAGCGCAAAAACTATATCTTAGCAAAAAAAAGTGTAAGGCGTGAAATTCAAAAAATGAAGTTCCCGTAGTCACGAAATGAGAGTTGTCAAGAACTTTAATCGCTTTCTTGAGATAATAACATTATCGACAACGTCGATAAGAAATATTTGCAGCTTATCAAACAGGGACACCTTGCAGCTAAAAGAGCCGAGAGCTTGGAAGTTAAATGAGACGTCTGTCTCCAATTTCCAGAAATACTCGGGCTGACATGCAACGTGAAGTCGCAACAGTCGATGGCAACCACTAACTAATGCCCGAACTTATAAAGCGAGTCAGCCAAGCCACCCATCTTTCGAGGTGAGGGAGTAGGTGCCAGGATTCTCCAGGATCGTCTCTCTACTTATAATCCACAAAAAGCTGCTTATCCGAATTGTGATGATCTAGGAGCGCCCCAGCACGACTGTCTAAGACATTATGGAGAGTGAACTCTAATAACATCTAACAACATTCATGAAAAACGCCAAAAATCCTCAAATAACAGCTGAAGCTAAAAGCAAAAAACCGAAAACTTTCGTGTAATATGGATGTGAGGATACGGCTCCAGTGCAAGAATTGCAGAGATCCGTGCTATACATGTGATGAAACGTAGCGCAAAAGTTAAATTAATAGTATATAACGACAATATCAGCTAAAGCACGAGTGAATGTCAAAATCGCTCATAACTTCTGGACAGCTCAAATGAGATAGTTTACTTACAGAAGGGTAATGGGGAAGATCATCAGAAAATATTTCATTTTTATTTTACACCACCCGTCTTTCACGCCTATCGAGCGGACCCTAACATGCATTCGATTTGTTTTCTTGCATTCACCATACATAGAGGGTTTCCAATTTTGTGCGTGTGGGTACCGCTCCGGCTTGATGATTTCGATTTCGACATGAATGTCGCTGAATGCTGATTTAATCGAATCTCCCTGAAGTTCTGAGATAGTAGGACTAGAGTAGCCCCACATATGAGCTCCGAGAACGAAACGAAGAAAGCAAAGAACCACCATTCAATGCATCAGTTCGACTGAACGACTCCACCTAACCTAACACATCCCTGGAAAACATAGACGCTAGGTAAGCAGGAAGGAGGATCACCCTGTGTTGCGAAACCCTCGGTTAAAAGGTTGATGTTAGAGGTATCATGCAAGTCAGTGTGATCTCAAGCTCTGACGATAAGCGATAAAAAACCGAAAGCAGTGCCGCTGAAATATCGAGAATCGTTTGCATCGAGCACTTAATACGTCTTAACAACTGCTGAAGATTATGTCAGAAGCAGAACAAGAAGGCTATCGACCTGATAATTAGATATGCCTTCAACAGAAACAAAAAATTATTGTGCTCTTAGAGCCCCAGAGTGAGCAGAACTCACGAAGATACTCTATTATTCGGCAGGGGTAAAAAAAGCTTCGTTGGTACCACTCT
Source organism: Angiostrongylus cantonensis (assembly GCA_009735665.1). Classification (NCBI taxonomy): domain Eukaryota; kingdom Metazoa; phylum Nematoda; class Chromadorea; order Rhabditida; family Metastrongylidae; genus Angiostrongylus; species Angiostrongylus cantonensis. The sequence goes on from MQTX01000134.1 coordinate 587,875, forward strand.
AATCATTAATTACTTCTTCAAAAATCTCAGCATGATTCTTGTGTCGGCTGCTGATGCCAGTTAATTTCTGCAGAGGATGAGTTAAAGTTATTAAGGGTTCTTTCAAAATCATTCAAGGCTTTGTCATCCAGAACACCCAAGCCACTTTTTTGAGTAATCCTGGATGACTACAATGATGCCGAGATAACTGCAAAACCCCGGACCGCAGGTGTCTGTGGCGCGAATCGAACCTAGTTATTATTGTTCCCGAGGACTAACGCGTTCACCATCACATCATGCGGGTCCCTCGTTTCGCTTTTTCCTCACCCGTGTTTTTAACCTATAGATATTATCAGAATCACCCATCAACGAGATTAGTCTGGTGAGCCTAAAGCGGCGTTGAGCCAAGTTAAGCTGAAGCTGTACTATAGATAACAATGTAGTCACTTTTTTAAAAAGATAAGTGACTATGTTCCTGGATAAATGACTGGATGTCGGCACAGGCAATGGTGTCCCAAGCTTAATTGGATTTGCATTTTCTGTTGGAGTTATAATCGCCATTTTTATAATAGCACAGAGTGGAAATCTACCGCACCATGTTCGACGCAATGAAGCACATTGAAGAACTTCTGGACTAATAATGAAGTGTTAAATAAGTAGTTAAGTTAGACTGCAAGAGTACAAAGAAGTAGAGCAAGTTGCATAAGACATCCAATGTCGAAAAAATAACAAAATTTAAGAGCTGCGCCAAGTGTTGAGATGCACTTTAAAATGAATTTCAGAACGCCGAGAACTACGGTAAAGGACGAAGTGTGCAGCGCCAGCCACCAGTTAGTTAATACCTAACTATGAAAAGGCTGTGCCCTAATATGAACCGTGAGCTATGAAGATGTCAAACTAAATTTCGACGAACCTCGGCAGTAAATTGAACTCTGCTTACTCTAGTCAATAGTTTAGCAACGGCGTTAACGAAAACAAAGTAAAATTATTCACATACTAATAGTAAAGTCAGAAGATTTGCCATACAATTAAAACTACCTAGCAAGAAGTTAAGCGAGACTTTCCTCTTTGGAAGAGGCGTGAAACTGACGAAACATTACATAGTGAGAATGGTTCACTAGTAGGATTACTCATCGTAAATCAAAGTATGATGCCAGCTGTGAGATAAGACTGTACCATACCACAACAGCGAAATCTCAGGCCTTTAAGAAGCCCTTCTGATCTATCTTCGTTGATTGACAGGCTGTTACGAGGGTTTTATAAAACATCTCCTTGGGCTAATGTTGTGCCGTCATCGCTTCCTTCAATGTCAATAACAGTTGCTTTTTTGCGATGTATCCATACTAAGTCGAATAGAACCTCGTGGAGTGTCGTACGAATGAAGTTTTGTCAGATATCCTTTTCCTTTCAATGGTTGCTATCAATGGAAACCTTATTCACAATGAAAAAGGTCTACAAAGGCTTTGCGCTTATCTGCAAGCTAAGACGTTGGTTAGCCATTACGAGATATAACTTGCTATTGAGAATTCCATTTCCTACAGCAGTCAAAGTAGAAACAGAGTCTAAAGGACGGCTGACTTGAGCTCACGATCAAACGTGGGATGTATGTTTTTTTGACCGCCCCGCGGAACGAGAGGTCATCCTCATGGATTCCTCATTCAAATTACTAGTATCCAATGAAGTTTTTCACATTAAAATCCTACTGGCGTTATGAAAACGGAATGACGAAGATCAGTTATCTAAAGAGGCGAAAAACAGACACTGAAAGTCCCCACTGTTCCCTGAGACGGAAATGAATTCTGACTTGAGTTCCCAACGCAATATCAAAATTGAAAAAAAAACTGCTCAGCCTTCCAGTTACTAAGGACAAGAAAAAGATGTTCTTGAATTTCATTAGCATCTTGAAGCAGAAGAGAAACAATTGGTAGGAAAGAACAGTTACAAAAACGCTGCGCATGAGTTAGTCTTCGACACTTTTTGGATAACATAAATTTCTAGCAAACTGTTGCAAAGAAAATTTCTGAAACTTTCCTTACTTCTGCAAAGTCTTTGGTTCTGTTACAGTCGTAAACTTTAAAATATTAACAGTTTAGACCGAAAAAAGAAGCGTGTAGAAAAAAAAGTGCATTGCTGTAGCAAATGAAGAGTAGGGGAGCTTGTGGACAAACCGACGTGAAGCAGAATACCTTTGTTCGCCACTCTTACTCTTCATTACTGCTTATCTCACGTTACGAATATGCTAAGCTCTTTATCCTAAGCATTATAGTTCGATGTTGCCAAGTTGGCAAATATAGCAAAAGATGAAAGGTTGAATACTTTATAAAGTGGAGGCAGGTACTGGTATGAAAATCTTCCTATATTCCATTTGCTTAAGAACGTGAACGTGCTCATCGTCAAGAATTGTTCTGGTCACATCATATCTGCCATGTAATCGGTGTTCTAATGGTTCGGCATCGATTTCTGATACAAGTTTACTTTTAGTTAGCTTTCTAAATCGATGTCAAACCTCTTTCCACTTTTGGATCCTGCAGGTGACTGAGCCTTCTTGAAGACGACTATTTGTCCCATGACCCATCAATCACGAAGACATACTAAGTCATTGCAAAATGTATGGTGTGTTCTTGTAGAATATTCATAATTGGAGCGTAGATGTGGAAAGTGTCGTAAACTGTTAACGCTGCGAACAATGTCATATTTCCTCTTTAAACATAAACGCCTTGATTGTCAATTTTTATTTGCTGCCTACTAATTTTGAATGGCAGGGTGTTATATGAAATATAACCATAACGTTGCTAAGATATTTGCAAAACTCCGGACCGTTGGTGTCTGCGGTGGGGACCGCACACACTGTTACCCTTTCCGGTGGCTAACGCGCTCACCGCCACACCATACGAGCACTTCGTTTCGCTCGTCTCTCAGCCGAGTTATTGATCTATAGGAGCTACCTGATTTTTAAATTAATAAAGTGGCGCGAAATAGTCCCTAATACACTTCCCAGAGCCTGTAACACATAAAGTGTCAAATTATTGATAATAGTGAAAGATTAATGTCACGCAAAACATAAAACTACAAAACTGCACATAATAATGCTAATGCCAATTCCCAGAACCGACTTTCTACTAACCTCGGCCTTGTTCAATAAGTCAATGTTTTCTTCCTGAGCAGACACGATGTAGTTACTATCAAGGTTTATTCGATACAACATTATTTAACGTTTCGGCAGATTTCGCCTTTTTCAGAACCTCGAAAAGTCAAGATAATTGCAACCATCTCAGCCAAAGACCTCCATAACCTCAGCAGGTAAGCCACGATACCTAGATTTCAATCGCATTGCAAACAAAACAGCTTGTTCACAACTCACCGCTCTCTGAGGGCCTTCCAATGAGTTTTTCACGTGGAGACCAACTGTAGAGGCCGCAGATGGATGGTTAATGTGCCTATCTGACGTTAAAATGGCTGCCTAAGGTACTGCGTGAGATCACGCGAAGCGTTCTTTTCTGCCATTCATTTTCCTGAATGCTTTGATGGTTTAATAATCGCAGAAGTCTTAGCTTCCTGTACGAGGCTAGTAGCTTCCACTTCAAAATCTTCCCCGCTATGGCGTCAGATAGTTCTTAACCGTTTTTATGAGCGTCCCTATTTAACATAAAATTGCAAAGTTTCGTCTATGACAAATACGGCGATTAGGAGAGTTACAGTACGAAATACCTAATGTCTTGTAAAGTGTATAGGGACGAATACAATGACGAAGCGGGTGAACCACTCTGCGTCCATGTAAAAGAACCTCTAGTCTGTAAACGGCAGCGCGTAATAGCTTCCAGGCATTTTGGATTAATTCTAAGAATCCAAAATTGAACCACGGAGAGGAATGCCTCTTTATCACGCGTGATCACACACAACATCTGCCATTTTAACTGGCAGATATTGAGACATTTTCTATCTATTAATTCACGCAACAACTATCGTCTGCCAGAGCGCCATTTTAACATAAGAGATGCACATTATCCATTTATGTGAATCCTGTGCGGTTCGTTTCCAAGTGAACACTCAGTGGAAGACCACAGAGAGCGGTGAGTGTCTGAATAAGCAGTTTTTATTTTAATGTTATTAATATGTAGGTACCTCCAAATGGTTTACCGCCTCAACGTGGCTAGGAGGTGTTCCTGGATGTCAGGCTGCGATGTACACCTGGCAGGATTCACCCCTCTGGCACTCTCCCAAGCTGGCAAGGAGTGCGATGTTTCCTTCAGGAATCCTAGCTAAGAATTAACCAATACCAGGACCCACCACCGTACTGGTATCGAAGTCGCTTGGGGACAAATCTCGCTCTGATCTACAAAGGCTGCGACTGCCTGTAATGATGAAGACAGTCTGCTCAAGAAGAAAACACGTACTTCTTGGTATTAATAAAACTGATATTTCTACAACAGCGTATATCGTTGTGACTGAGGAGACCTTTGTTGTCAAACTGCGATGTGCAGCGGAGCTGTAAAGTCTAATTGAAACCAGGGTCATTCAAAAGAGTCCCATATTTCTAGCTAGAACCATTAGCTAGGAGGAAAATTATACCAAGGCAGTACTTGCCTAGTTAATGGTAGCTATCTTGTGACTGGAAAATCATGGTAATCATGGTAATGGTTATGACAGGTAAATACAGAGGGCTTCTTACCAAAAGCGTGGTGCGCTTCATGTACTTCGAAAAAGCAGAGCTCACTGAGCGGTTCTGGTTTGTAACAGGAGGGTTGGAGATCTCAACGGTGCTACTTCACGTTGCCCTATGATTAATGAGTTCATAGGCGACGAAGCCGAAGGCGTCCGCCAGTGGTGAGTGCGGCGGTTATGTCACTTTGGCAGTATTAATTCATAAGTACTTTCACCACTTATGAGAGCATGGGAGCCCTTTGCCTATACGGATTGTTTCCTAAGTGGCGACTAGTTTAAACGCCGACTATCAAGTGATTGAGGAGTGCATGGGAGTGGTTCGGAGTCGTGTTCAAGAATTGACTACCTATCGACTCCAATCCGCTCTTGAATGTACCCAATTGTCTTCTCGAACCATGGAGATATCTTTAGCAAAGCATCAGTTAAATAACCTATGGGAACACAACATTTACTCCAAGTTTACAGAATCAAATGAGATTTCCAAGCGAAATTATCGAACACCAAGAAAGCATTTGTGGCTGAGTTATTGATGAACCACTGCGGACGCTTCATACTAGAGTCTCACGAAACTTGATATCCTACACAAAACAGGCCATAGGCTTCCGCCGGACGAATTGAGAGTATAACTGACAGGAAGAAATGCGAGACTGAAGACGATAAGAGGCCCGGATTAGTTCAATAGTTGTCCTAACATCGATATTAAGATAGCAAATAGGCAAATGTCCTAAAAGGCAAATAAAAGTGCTAAGGCCAAATAAGATAGACCATAAGCAATGAGCTTAACTTATTCCATGAGGGTCAGTCATAATTTCGGTATAGGAATACCCGCATTGCTCAAACCAATATTTTTGCTTTCGAAAGCGAAAATTTCACGCTATATTAAAAGTGGAAGGGGTTTAAATATACAAGTTTACTATTTGCGTTTAATGATATTTTAAAGCAAGAAGGTAGAAAGCAAATGCTTGTGTAGAGTTGAATCATTTGACTTATAAAATCACAAAAGGTCCAGAAGTAAACTAGATGCTATCTTCTATGGATGTTCTTCTAAAGAGCTAAACATGCAGAATCTGTTTGTTAGTGTCGATATCTGTTAGAAACTAAGTGTTACGGAAGCGCTCGGATACTGCAATGCACTCATCAATTCTCAAGAGAAAAGGAGACGTTGGCGAGAAAAGGCTAATAAATTATAGCGACAATGACTAAACTGTCTAGGAGGGCTCCCTTGTGATGTTACTTTAAAAGAAAGATTATGATCCGAAGTAGATATCAATGACAGCAGGTTCGACCAGTTTTTATGAGCACTTTAGAACCCATGAAAGTCTTCGAAGGTCAGAAAAGCGTTTGAATTCTTCGAAATTCTTATAACGAATTAAAATTAGTCGCCGTGAAGTTATATTTTTGTCGTGGTGCCAAAAAACAACGTTGCACAAACAATGGACTATCAGCTTAGTTGCAAATAAAAAAAGGAGTACCAAAGTATGGCTGCATTTTTCCAGTAGTTCGTCGCCTAAGTGAATCATGCTGCATTTCCACAAGTGTTTCGGAGTTTGGTTCCCGAAGACACGAGATGACAAGGAATTAAAATGTCAACATCACAGCCAGCCAGCAATCTTCTTCGCTAGATGGCTAAGGTAGGATAGAGATTTGTCACTTGTCGGTTGTCCTTTATATTTCAACCTGCACACTTTAGTACTATTGTATACTACTAATCGTTCAGTGCCGTGTACGACGCAGTGGTTAGAGGTGCCAATGAAACACAATGGATTAAACACTGGTTCAAACCCGCGCAATGGGCTATCTCCGTTTTTCATCTTTCACATGTCCGTACTTTGGTACTAGGCTACTTATCTGTAAGGATCAACCCACTGATTTGATATAATGATAAGTCAGCGCAAGTCACTCCAGAGGCCAAATATGCATTCAATCACCCCCAACGGTGCATGATAAAGCTGGAAGCATGGCACATCTTTAAAGAATTGATCAACGCTGAGCGCTTCATCCTTTTATTCATTGTCTTTACTCCTTTCTGAAATTCTGTAAAGACCTGTTGAATTTGCTTTAGGTGACTCTATATGAATGATGATCTACTGTTCATCCTAGTTCGAAACCCATGAACATTCCCGTTGCCATGATGAACTCCAGCTAAACCATTGAAAGCGATTTCTGGAATTAGGACGGACAGAAGAAAACGAGTGTGTAGCGTTTCCGTTTTCTTTTATCTCTACTAATTTCAGGTCTTATTGATGACTCATAACTCTGTGCTGATAGCCTCGTTACTACCAGAACAAATCATTAACAACTAAATCTTTTGGAATTTAAAGAAAACAAAAATAGCAGAGTCGAGTCTTAAGAGTATTTACTAGCACATCCTACGCTTACATGGAACCAAACTAGTCGAAAAGGTATTCAAAAGTTACCGGATTCCATTAAGGCCTAGTGGTACGTTAAATTGCTAGCATTGAAAAATTGCATTCATTCTATAGCAAGTCTGAAGACATCTGCAGGATCACTTTAGTTTTAAAGCTAAAGAATTCGGTAAAACTTATAAAAGACCTGCTATGATGGCAAATGAGGGGACATGGGGATGCTAACCTCGTCCACAGTGATTACGCAAAAAGGAAATAATCATGCGTGACACTCTGGAACAATGGCACTGCCTCTAAAAGAATGGAAAACTAAAGAGATCATAAATAGTGAGCTATGAATTGCCGGACGAAGAAGTTATATAGTCTAGTGGTACGTTAAATTGCTAGCATTGAAAAATTGCATTCATTTCTATAGCAAGTCTGAAGACATTTGCAGGATCACTTTAGTTTTAAAGCTAAAGAATTCGGTAAAACTTATAAAAGACCTGCTATGATGGCAAATGAGGGGACATGGGGATGCTAACCTCGTCCACAGTGATTACGCAAAAAGGAAATAATCATGCGTGACACTCTGGAACAATGGCACTGCCTCTAAAAGAATGGAAAACTAAAGAGATCATAAATAGTGAGCTATGAATTGCCGGACGAAGAAGTTATATAGAAAACATGTAGCACGAGGCGGAGCGGAAAGCGGACGCTGTCCAAGCTCAACATCGAGAAATCGATCTCGTACACACCGTTCTTGTGTTCGCTTCCGAGATTTGTCCTTAGCTATTCGAAAAGCGTAGCGCATTAGCGCATTGACTAGAGGTATCATGCAGTACACATGTGGTTATTGGTTCGATCCGCCATCCCGGGCTCACTAAGCCTTCTATCGCTCAGATTGATACCAGAATTTTCTGAGGGTAAAAAAACCACTTACGTGATAGATCGATGGGCATCTGAAAAGCATTTTATTGAAAAAAATGTGCATTCAATCAGCTTTATGATGCTAAGAGTGTATTCGAATTTATGGCAAAATCTCAGGCGATTGATAATCGCCGAACGCTTCGTATTTTCATGTTTTTATTTATTTACATGGTTGAAAATCCGAATAGAGCAAAACAGAAAGAAAATCTGGCAGTTTCAAACAAATCTACGTTACTCAGACAAAAAACACCAGATATTTTTACTCATTAGGTAGAAAGAAATAAGTGGCACCATTCTAAGTTCAATGGATATCGGTTCGTCTTTGGAAAAAAGTGAATTTCTCTTGGATTTCGTCCCCAACTGCCATCTTTACTACCTACAGTGCTTCTGACTCGAGTTAGTCGAGCGGATACCAACCAAGCTCGTCGGCCGCCAGTGCTGCTCATTGAGGTCTTCAATCGCTAAAAGAACACGAGAAACACAAACATTTTTCATATGAGGCTTCTCCTCTTTCTCACCATTTCTCGTACATTGGCTTACTAGGTTTTCCCCAGCTTAAGGGTGGGTGGGTGGCCACATAAACGTTCTGCTTACTTTCTCTCGTTAGAGGCGACAGCGAACCAGCTTCCATATTTCTGCTATAAGCTTATCGAGGAGGCCACCTGCAGCACGTAACCCGCGTAGCTGTTATAAAAAATGCACTATATGGCGAATAGGAAAAGATTCAATAAGTAACGGGAAGTTTTTTACCACTCAAGAAATAAAGTCTTACTAGGTGCATGCTTTTTCCCGGCAATGCTACACTGACTCGTTCCTTAGAGGCATTCCGGTGAACACCTGGTGCTCTATCACGATGAAGATGATAACACTTTCATCGAAGGGTCAAAATAATTCCCAAGTTCGACTTTCTATTAACCTATTAAGTTGCATATCAGTATACCCTTCCAGGCTCTGAAGAAGGCGATACAGCCGAAACGTCAGCTACTGTTGTATTGTATCGTGTGTTTTTCTATGGAAGTAAATGTATGCTGTATAACAACCTCGCGATTGCTGAACAAGAAAACTACACGGTCAAAATCATAGTTGATTTGTAATGAAATTGTAAGGTCCTCCGTGTTTCTCGAACAAATGGGCCGCAGTGCGCAGCTGTGGCGCGACAGGGATGAATGGCTGAGGTTTATCGGTGATCACTCGAGCTACTCGATAAATGCTGGGATTACAAATGATGCAAATGAAACATATATTTGAAGTCAACGCAGCAAATCTTGGTGTTGTTGCTAATGCCAGCCCGTTCATAGAAAATAAATCAAATATGCGTGTGAAGAATGGATAGGATATTTTTGACTACGTACTACAAACGAGAGTTATTGAATCCATTTTAGTCATGCTAATGCCACAAAACCAAAAAACAAAAACAAGCCTGGTCGTTTAAATATCTCACCTAATGGGAACAAATATTATTTCCGGAGATGAATAACAGTTTTCAGTTTTCAGAACCGATGATGATTTCATTCATAACTGCGGTAAAAATATTTAAAATTGAAGTATGGTTAGTAACTAGATGCTCTATTATAAGATAAAGGATGAAAAGGATGAAGCTTTCGGCGTTGACCAATCCCTTTAGGGATGCGCCATGAATTCGACTTCATTAAGCATCGTTTGGAGGTGATTGAATGCATATCTGGCCTTTACAATGACTCACGTGGCCTACGGATGTATCGAACCAGTGCTGCTATCCTTCCAGGCAAATCTGGTGCCAATTTGCGGACCCAGGAGAGATGGAAGGCTTGACGGGCATGGGCGCGGGGATTGATTCCGCGTGTGTGTTGCGGAGCGTTTCTGACCACTGCGCCACACTCGACCTATTACAAGAGACGGAGTAAAATTTCGTTTGAGAATATGGCTTCAGAATCCTTTTGCAGAGTCTACTGTATTAACAGTCCAAAATGACATTTTAAAAATTTTGTGAAGAGTTCCTGTCTCGCATAGAAGTGAAAAGAGTTTTTCGATCGCGACCTCACGATAAAATTTCTACAGCAATGGTAAAAGCGAAATTTCAGGGAGTAAGACTCCAGGAAATAGGTGTGGAGTTTGCTTCTGAGTATCTGAAACGAATGACACGAAGGGTGACAATTAGAAAGTATCCTAAAAATCTTCTTCCTATTTTTTCTCTTAGTTGTATTACACCTGATTTGACATAAGGATCTTCAGCGAACCGCTACTATTGTAAACTATTCCATAAAAATCTGAAATATCACTTCGAATCACAAAAATCATTTGACCAACAAATAATTCCTAGACAAAACGGGGAAATTGTTTTCTCATAATTCAACTCAGTTAAGGAAATCTTCCTGAAAACAATGTTGTTATGCTGATGCTATGACAGGCATCTGTCGCAATCCAGTAGGGGTACCTAGAGGGGCGGACGGAAGGACGGACGGACGGACACTGCGATTGAGGCAATGAGTGACGGCGCGCGGACATCGCGCGGACGTCGCGATCAGCGACGAAGAAGCGCGCGGCATGATGGCGACGACCGTGTCGAATTCTGGAAGCGAAGCAGAGTGAGGGAGAAGACGAGACGAGACATTTAGCCAGATCGATGTCGCTCTTAATGATTTCCCTGCTGATTGCTATTCTCCATGCTGGATGGCTTGTCGGCCGACGACCCGCTGCTGGCTTGTCCCTAATTGGGTGAGTTTCCGCGCCATATGCCGCTTGTTTCCCGAAATTCCGCTGACTTTCGCAATATGTAAAACTTTTCGTCGGGCGAGATGGACTTGCCCACTGAGTAATTGACACATAACGTCACGCTCTGAGTATACTGCGTTTGATACAAGAATAATGAGCGCCCTAAAGTGCAAATACATAGCTTGTATTAAGCTTTAATAAAACAATAAAGTGTTTAGGGTTAACTAATCCTTATTAGGTGCGTCATCCATTGAGTTCAAACAAACAAACAAACAAACACAGACAATCAAACGTTGTGGAGGTAGAGTTCTCGTAAATATGCGTGACTGTTTACTTTTCAACTATTCGGCATGGTCTAGATGACCATGCTCATGTCTTCTCATTAACAGTCATAGTGGGATATTCAAAAAGCTTTATGAACTTTTTTATTGGAATGTCAAAGCAAACTGGCAGATGTCTTCATTTTTTTTTTAATCAAAAACGCATTAACGTTTTCATCAGTGGCAATTTATCATGCCACTAGACCTTGGCAGTTTTAACAGTTGCCGGAGACTTCCATTACCTTGTCGATCAATTGAGCTTTCTGATTCTTTGTTCCTACTGTGTATGTGAACAATGCGCGAGTTATACTCTTCATAGTTGAATCTGTGTCATTTTTCCTCTATTGACATCATAATAGATATAAATGTTTGTAATTTATTCTTGGTGAGACTAGCGGCACAGAGTTATCAATAACAAATAGCACGGAGAATTAGTATACATAAAAGTAAGAGGGAAAACTATTCATTCGCTTTCTTTAATTCGTCCAAATCACACAAACAACTTTCAATGACTTAGCTGGAGGTTACCGTGGCAACGGGGTGTTCATGGGTGACGAACTACGATGAACAGTAGGTAATTCATCAGTAGGCAGGGTCATCTAATTTCAATAAGGATTAAGAAGAAAAGATAGCATGAAGCGTTCAGCATTCTAGTAGATGTAAATGTTAGTAATTCATGAAGGATGGGCCATGTGCACTACTTCTTCATGATTAGAGGTAAATAAATGCATATCTGTCCTGTAGCATGACTTACTGTGGTTTATCAATGCATTCACAGCTGGTATAACCCCAAACAAAGCTGATAGCAAATTCTTGACTCTGCAGGGACAAAAAGCTCTGGGTGTAGGATTGAGCCAACGGCCGATTCCAGAAGCCAGAATGGAGCAATCTGTGTTAAACACAAGAACCTCGAACTCACACCTGTGTTTCAGAAGTGTTATTATTTTAAACAAATCGGGTTAATTTTCACAGTTTTGTCTTACAATCCCATCAAATTGTATGCCTTGACTATACAAAAGTATTGAATTTTCCTAAGCTACACTGAAAAAAATAAACAAGCATAAGTGAATTAATGTAGAAGTCTCGAAGCCAGAGTCGAAAAATTGCGTGCATCAATGGCTCAGTAGCCGTTTTACTTAAAGGCTCCCAATGTGCTTTCTACACCAACCACCTAAAAGATGCTTATATCCCAGTGTCCAATATGATAAAGGTCTCAGCGTTGATGCGAGGTGTTCTAGTAAGACATTCGTCGTTTCAATCCATTTTTGGACATATGAGATCGGCCCAGAATGTCTCAAGTGTTTTGCTCGTAGTTTTTGATTCTTCTACCTGGATCGTAACCGCTACTTAAAAATCGTGACTCCTGTTTTTTCTCAAGTACATATTACAGAAGTATTGACCTAGTTAATTAACACAAGGTCCAGAGCTCGTTTTTCTTTTATAACCCACGATAATTTCTGGACAACTAAAACACTTTGGAAAGTTGTGAACCGCACAGATTTATATAAGAGATTATGCTCTGTCGTTTCATGCAATTTCTATACAGTGTCCTTTCAGTCCTAAATGTGTTCAGCATTGAAAACCTTCAAAGAAATGAAAACGAAGTGTTTAAAATTTCCAGTGGAAGTGCAGGCAAATATCACTGATACACTGGAGAGCATAATCATGCCTTGATAAAAGGATAGAGCTCTTAGCGTTGTTCAGTCCCTGAAGGATGCGCCATGCATTCGACTTCATTAAGTATCGTTGGAGGTGGCTGAATGCATATCTGGCCTTTAAATGACCCACGGCGACCTTCCGATGTATCGAGCCAGTTCTGCTATCCAGACAAGTCTGGTACCAATTTGCCAATCCCGGAGGGATAGAAGGCTTGGTGGGCCATGGACGCCAGATTCCACGTGTGTGGAATCCGTCGCAGTGGCGCCTCCAATCACTGCGCCAAACGCACCCTATTGTATAGGAATAGTATAGCAAAACATATGCGTGTTCCGATATTCATAAGATGTTCGTGGAAAGTGTCAGCAGAATGATCGGCACAGAGCTGGTATAAATGATGGCCGGCTTTTGAAATGCTAGCGGCATGTTTAGTAGACAAAAGTTTTCACTTTGGAAGCAATCGTTTTCATCACGAACGACTCTGAGTCATACAAACTTGTAGACGATTCGGTGAAAAGTTCTTCTGATTCGGTGAAAAATATAGGACCTAATTTTCTGTTCCGTAGTTAATAGCCGTCAATTCTCCACCGTTGGCCTACACCCATTCAACAAGAGGGTTATTCCAAACTCATCAGGGAATATTCTTTATCTCCGCTGAGCTGCGGTCAAAGCTGGAGTGCGGTAGCGAAATGATTGCAACATCATGCAACATAACTTGGACAAACTAAGCTCTCCTTCTCTTTGGAGCTTACGAATTGATACCTAATTTGTCTAAGGGATTATAAAAGCTGATTCGATACATAGGCAGACCCCACGAACCATTGTTTAAGCCAAACGCGTTTTCAGTTACCCTCACGCTGCCCCATGAAGTCGGATGAAAGACAAATTTCTCTACGCTGAGTGCTACCACTCTTTTTATTTCTAGTTTAACACGTGTGTTTTGACATAAGCTATAAACTGCCTAGTAACAGCCATTTCACATTTTAGTTCAGTTGGCTGCATTGCCTTTGTATAGCAACACCAGAACATCCGCGAAGCACATAGGGTATGAAAGGCCCGCAAGTATTGCACTAATACCTCTCTTCAAAGAGTAAGTATTCAGATATTGTCATCATCTTAGGGAATCATTTGAGCTCCGCAGAGCGATATTTTCTACTCGCATCTCTTTTGACTAGTGGGAGCTTAACTAAAACTCTACTATAGATGCTCATCGTATAATGTGGTATAATAAAATTAATTTCTGTTGCTCATTGATAAAATCAGCGAAAGGAAACGACACCATCCACACTTTAGGCATAATAAAGATTCGTATCCCTTTCGTAGAGCGAGTGTAGTACAGTGGTCGGAGGGGCCCTGCAGCACACACGCGGAATCGATCTCCGCGCCCTGGCCCACCAAGCATTCCATCCCTCGGAGGCCGGCAAGTTGTTAGCAAACTTGTCTGGGAGGATATCAGCACTGGTTCGATACATCGGTAGGCCACTGCGAGGCATTGTAAAGGCCAAATATGAATTCAATCACCTCCAACGGCACATAAGGAAGTCGAATGCATGGCGAATCCCTCAGGGATTGGTCAACGCCGAGAGCTTTTCTGGAGCTTTATCTCTTTCGTGTAGGTTTGTCAATAAACCAGATCTCAGTACGCTGTTAAGTGGAAATAATACATCCTTGAAAACAATAGCTTTCCACCGACAGAATACTAAAACAAAGTGTCTTTCTACCACTTGAAAACGAAAACACTTCTTATGGAATGAGAAGTGTAACCCACTCTGATAAAAAAAATCAGTCGTGATACGGTATCAAGTCACGACTAATTAGATTCGACATTTGTCCTTTCGGTCGTTTTTTCCCAATTCCCCATTTGATTCGAAACGTCTCCAGAAAAGGTTTTGCGAGAGAATCCCTTTGGTCGCTGCATTTGCATCGTACCTTTCAACAAAAAAAAACTGTTTTTATTTTTCGATGTCCAATCGCAGTAATGATGAGGACTAAGAGGATTTCTCCAATGGAAATTAGACCTATGACGCAACTGGCTTGTTGCATTGCCATCGTTCCTGGGAATTGCTCACTCCACCGAACAGCTTTGCAGCTGCGGAAATGCGGCTATATAGGGTGAAACTATTATTACAGATATTTAATATTCCCAGATGGGGCTGGACTTGCTCAACCCAACTTTTCCTGAGGGAACTCGACATTGAGCAGAGAAAATCTTGAGCGAAAAAATATCAATTAAGAATGAAATAAAATAGCAGAAAAATAAAAACAAAAATAAAAAACAAAATAAATAAAAGTGAAAATATAAATGAAAAATATGAATCTTCGTTCTTTCTTACATTTTAATAAAAGAAAAGACACAGAGCAACAACTGAAAATCGTGAAATCCAAACGCATCGCCGATAAATGTCTTAGTTGTGAATATGTGTTCTTTTTACTTAATGAAGCTCGTATATTTGGCACTAAAGCAAGAGTTATGGAATCGTCGTTTGCACGTGGGGATGTTGGTTGCACCAAGGTCATCATATGATTTATACCAGTGCGGTTTGATAGCATTTCGCACTCAATGTATTTGAAAAGAAACATTGGATCATATTCTAACAACCCAATAAGGTTTTGAAAAACTCTCCTGCTGAAAACGTCACTTTATGGCATACCCTTTTCGCCTTTGCGTGCAGATGATGGTATAATCCCAAAATTCACACCATAATCAGCCTAGTTAAGCGAAGAAATGGCACAATTTGTGGCCCATTCAGGCACGGTCGTAAAACCGATGAGAAACCACTTAATATTCTCAATATGCAGATGATGTAAAAACGACTCCAGTCACCGTATCTCGGCTCTTTTTCTGAGCGAATACTTCAACGCCAAGTTGTCGTAACAGTGGTCAGGTCGGAAGTGCAGTGTCATGCCTGTAACCTCACGGCTACCTAAAACCGCATGATTCTGCAGCATCTGCACTAGAGAGTTCTAGTACGGTCAGTAGTACAAATTTTCCTCGAAGAGATACATTATTCATTGGTATAACTCAAACACTACTTTCTTCAAAAGTGATAAAAACAGTGATCTATTACGACAAAAGAAAAGCAGACACCTCTTCGACTGTGAAGGCCTTTGGAACTTCAATCAATTCAATACAGAGAAGAGTGAGATAAAGGAAAGCAAATAAGCAAGACAGAACCCTTAATTTTTCCCTTTTCCTTAAATCCACAATGTTAGGTCGAAGCCACGGTCCACTTCCTGGTGCCCTTGGGCTATTACGCCGTGCTTGGAAATAGGTTGATCTTTCAATTTTGAAAAAAAAACACACCCTGGCTTGCAGTACATTTTTTTCATAGAAATAGAAGCCTTTGAAATTCACAGAGCAATTCCAATCTTCTGCAGTTCGCAAAACTTAGTTCACGTGTCGCTTTTTGCATTTGTTAAGAATTGTTTCAGAAAGAAATCAAATCCTCTATAGGTTTTCAAAGTGAGAAAGCCTTTTTACAGGTCAGTGGAACTCTCAACTTCTCATGTTACTGAAAAATTATCGGAAGTTATCGAAATATTTGTATCGTCAACTATGCGTCGAGCATACGAAAACGAATTTTGATGTTTTGGCGGATAGCACAGTGGTAGTGATGCCGGTCATCACTAGCACGGTGCTTGTTAGTTCCTGCACCATGTCTACCAAGCCTCTCGTCCCCCGGGACTAGGATATTGGCACCGGACTTGTCCGAGAAAAAATCACTCTTTGCGAACCAATTAGGAACGCTCTAGCACGACTATAGTAGGACTTCAGAGAGAATCGATTCGACCAGCTTTAAACGACATTTATCGTTAAAAGAAAATCCTCAAACTACAGGCGAAGCCACACGAAAAAGTTGTAAGGTCTTCGTGGACAATGGATGCGAGGGAACGAATCAAATGTAAGAAGTTCGGGGATCCGCAAAATAGACGTGAAGACCGGTCGTATAAAAATAGAAAGAAATTGATTGTTATTCTATTTCCAACCAGCAGCAACTTAGCTCTAAAGCGGACAAATTTTCTCCATCGCACACCAGAGTTTAAAACGTTTCAAAAGCAGTGGAGAATAGTAGGAAAACTTCGAAGATAAGCGAAAAGCAAAAACCGGCAAAAGTACGAGCAAAATGTATCGGAAAACCAAGTCAGAGGAAGAAAACACTGCAATAAGGGCGGGGATTTTCCCATGGAGGGAAATGGGTCGAATGAATTGATAGCCTCTCATGATGAATGAGCCGGAGTATTGAGGGTCAAATAAGTGTAACCAATTACATAGATTTATTGGGAGGTTTCTATATGTTAAGACAGATTTCCGCTTAAATTAACTTATCTAATCGAGGCTTCACAACTGAGTGGAAAACGCTGTGTGATGTCCTTGTATGTTTGGTGAAGGAAGTAGTAGTGATACCGCTTACTGCGCAGACAGCTCATCCATGCGTGCTGATCCAACTGTGTCGATGACCAACCAGCTTCACCCGTTTGAAGGTTGGAAACTGACACTAGACTTGCCAGAAACAAGCTCACTTTGTACAATGCAAGTGGGAACGCCGTAGCATGGTTGTCCCAGGATACGAGTAAGAATCGACTCGACCCGCAATCTTTTTTCGCTTCCGCGATTTTTTTTCCATACCGCTGATCTCGATTTTGCTATGATTGCTTTCATGTCTTCCCTTTAATTATAATTGCCTCATAGTTCTCCATTTTTTACGAGTTTTGCTGGAAAGCGATTAAATTTTATGGCCTTGCACCATGTCAGCGAATGAAGAACTCAAATTCACTCTTGACTCTTGATGAAGTTGTACGCTATAGTGATAACGGAGAACTTGAAGGTGGAAGGGCTGATGAGATGTGCAACGTGCTGTGCTTCATCGACAAGAGCAGGCAAATGGAATCTTGCAATATGGAAAAGTGGTAAGTTTTACAATACTTTCACTTTTTCATAGTTTATATGCATTTTTAACAACTCTGTTTGAATTGTTTGAGCTGTAAAAGTTGTATAAATTTCGTAAGGTACAAATTTTTTACGTAAAAAAGGACAAAGCTCTCAGCGTTGATGTATCGCTGAGGGATGTGCCATGCAATCGACATCATTAAGCATCGTTGGAGGTGATTTAATGCATGTCTGGCCTTTACAATAACTCGCGGTCGCCTACCGATGGTCCATCGAGCCAATGCCGCATTCCTCACAGACAACAATTTACCGACCTCAGAGAGATGGAAGGCTTGGTGAGCCATGGATGCTGGGATTAGTACCATGTGTCAGTCACAGGGCACCACCGACCACTGTGCCCTCATGTTATACTTTGTTGATGCTAATTGCATAATGGAAAGGAAGTTACACATAAAGATTGTTGACTGTCCATGGAATATGCAACTGCTATGTAGAAATCGTTGATGATATGTGATGAAAGTACCTTTTGTAGATTGCTGGTGTATATTGTACGCGTGAAAGAGTGAATTGGCAACTTCTAAAGGTCGAAGATTACAAAATAAATGTTTTCGAGGGAAAAGTCTAGAAAATCAGCGGAGGTTATGAAAGAAACGAGTGTTTTCAAGGATGCGCTCTAGGAAGCCACACTAATGAACGTGCACTTTACGGGCACCCAGCATTTTTCAAATACAACCAGTAATTCTAGTGTCTTCTCACTATAGATCTGTACTAAAACTAAGTCACCATAAATCTTCTCAAAAGTTTAACGTATTATTTCGTCGAAGTATCACTGCGTCGAGAACACAAATGGCAGTGTGAAGAATAAACTCGCCAAACCAACTCGTCCAAAAAACGGTCAATTATAATTTATCAGACATAAAGAAGAATTTTTCAAGTACAACTCTTCGTATATTATTCTCTATCTGAAAGCTGGCTAATGTTGCAAAAACTTACGTAGTACACTTCTTGCACGGCAGACTCAACCAGAGAGAAAATGCGTGCAGCTCGTCCACTCGGCTAGCCAACGTGCTACTGTTTCGAACATGCCAACAACATTGGAATGTCTTTTGACGAACCTTTAGCCTTTCAAACTGTTGACAAAACTTAAGAAAGAAGTACGGTAGATCTGTCATTGTTTATATGCATCTTTTGACAGCTCTTTTTAGATTGTTTAAATAAAGATCTGGATATAAACAAGAACTCTACCAGTTGAACTCCAGCTATACCAATCTCTGTCTGATAAGCTGGCGAATGATGCAAAAATCTATCCATCTCGCATGTTAACAACATTGGAAAGTCTTTTAAAAAGCTGCCACACTGTTAAACCTTCTAAGGAGCACGATAGATTTGTATCAATTTCGGTGTTGTCAGTACCATGCCGTGGCAAGAAGCCTAGAAGATCAGAGGGTCTATTTGATCGAGACACTTTGCAGACTTCAAAAGACTTCCAGTTTCATGCCGCACAAAGTTCCAATAAAAATCCGATGTTGAATTTTTAAAGATGAAAACTTGAGATTACAAACATCCTTAGTCATCGGAGATCCTTTTAGAATATTTGAAATTTTTGTAACATAAGCACAAATTAGACTGAAAAGATATTTCGTTTTAGTGGGTTGCTTTCGATTGCTGTGAAGGGATATCATTCAAAAATGAAAAGTGGGAAACCGGTTTGCCTTTTTTTGGCCATATCAACTCCTGCAAATTTTTAGAGATACTCATCAAACTTCTGCCTATCACTGAGAGAACTGGTTTCCAATGTTCTGCTGGGAAAAATGAAAAACATCTCAACTTCAAACGAATTTCCAACCACAACCACTTAAGAGCGTACCAAGAACGTTATTGAAACACTGCAACGAGAGTATCGTACAATTTTAGTGCTCATGAGAAGTGTTAAGAGTCACAGTGATGGCAGCGTCCTCATGGAATGTTGTAAAATTTACTAAGTACTGGAAATCTCTCAATCAAAAAACGACTAATTCCCAAGATCTCTAGGAAGACGACGAACGATGGTACACTGCTCTCAATTCAATAATCACCTTTCACCTGCAGCCCCGTTGGTCGTCGAGTGACTCGAGCGGGGCCAGTAAATCTTCCATTTTCCGTGTCGCGTGCAAGAGTAGCCCAGTGGGTTCTGCCTGCTCTAGGGACTCGTCGAGCATCATATCTTTCTTCTAGGCTTTTCGTAAATAAATCTGACCATCGGGTCGGTGGTCTTCCTGCAGCACGTTTCATCCCGAGGAATCCAATCACTAACGGCTATCGGCTGTCACCCATACGCATTACGTGTCCGGCCCACCTTATCTTCGACTGTTCAGCGTACAGAACGACATTTTTTATCGTTGACGTAGGTCGAAGCTTCGGATCCCATCCCTTACATGTGTAAAACGGGATGCTTCTAGCATCGATCTGCGCATTCGATAACACTGAGTGCTTACGCATCCTGCTTACGCAGCGACCAGATTTCTGACGCATACGTTAGGGTAGGAAGTACCGATGAGTCGAAAAGGTGGGCACGGAGTTAGTTGTTCTTTGTTCTCTTCACTACATTTTCGATGCTCTCGAAAGCTCCTCAAGCCGCTCGTTTCCTTCTGCTCAACTCTGGAACGTTCAACATGTTGATTTCCCGATCTAGATAGACATAACTGAAGCATTCAGAGATACTCGTTCCGTTGAGCGTGAATGGGGCAAACGAAACCAATTTGTTTTTCATGAACATCGTTTTTGTGAGATTTAGTCAAAAACCAATCTTTCCACAGGCTTTATCAAGGCCGACAACCATACGTTCCACTTGGCTAATGTTCGATGTTATAAGGACGATGTCGTCAGCAAAGCGAAGGTGATTCCAATGTTTGCATGACGTCTTGGAGGGTGGCGGTTAATAGTTTTGGCGAGATGGTCTCACCTTGCCTAACCCCTCTTTTAACGTCTATGTTAATATCGTTAGAATGGTGATAACGTGGTTGCGAAATTTGTGTATAACTCACGGAGAAATTTGATGTACTGAGTAGAAACTCCTTGGCTATCAAGGGCTTCCATTACTGCTTCTATCTCAATTGAATCAATGATCTTCTGTAAATCGGTGAAAGTGAGACAGAGCGGTCTTTTGTACTCTCGCGATACTTCAATGAGCCTTGTTAACGTGTGAATGTGGTCCATCGTACTAAATCCTTTTCGAAACCCTTCTTTCTCACATAGCTGTCCTTCGTCCAGTGTTCTGTCAATCCTGTTTAGGATAACTCGCTTGAAAAGTTTGTAGACAGACAGCAAGCAGATTAGGCGATAGTTGCCGATATCGTGTAGGTCACCCTTCTTGAACAACAACACGATCTTGCTGGTCTTCCACTGGGTAGGGATCTTGCATTCAGACAGGTAACGTGTGAAGAGCCGGGCCAGTGTGTTTAAGAGGACTGGCGGAAGGTTCCTCAGATGTTCTGATCTTATCCTGTCCGGACCTGGTGCTGTTCGATTTTTCACCGACGAAATGGCATGTCGGATTTCGGAAGGGAGAACCGGTGGAAAAGCATATCCATCCTGTTTTATTTCATAAGACGGGAGATGGACGTGGCTATCGAAGAGATCTGAGTAGTAATCGTGGATGATTTTCTCCATTGCCTTTCTGGACGCTGTTATTGTTCCGTCTGGGCGTCGGAGTGCAATCATCTTGGTCTTGTAATTGGCGAAGCTTCGGCGGGCTTTGCGAATGCTTTTCCCAGCCTCTGCAGCTTCGACCATTACTGCTGCTCTTCTCTCTTTAAGACCTTCTTTTATCGCCTGTCTGCATTGTTTTGCATGTTCAGCCGTTAGTTCGCGGTTGCCTGCAGCTCGTACGATTTCACGCTGGCGTATCAGCTCGAGTGTTTTTGGAGATAGATGTCTCTTGGTGACTTTCGAACTCTCAGCTTTCATGGAGCTAACGTGAAGGTGTTGAATGAGGTGGTCGTATTCTTCTTCGATGTTATCGACAAAGGCATATTCTCAACAGCCGACTAATGAATTGATTAAGTCGCAGTTTGTGGTGGTTCTGGGACTTCGGTTTTTGATGTTGGCGGCTTTTTCTCCTTTCGTGAGAAATAAAATCTTGCACGAAGAAGACGGAGGTCTGATCCCGTTTAGAATTTTGGGACAACAGCGACATCGCTTACGCAAAACCTCCTATTTACTATTATGTGGTCTATTTCGTTATGGTACTCTCCATTGGGAGATTCCTACGTCCATCGTTGACGGTGAGGCTTCTGGAATTGCGAGTTACCATGGATGGTCTTGGCAGCCATGATAAACTCAGAGAGCCTCAGAGGTTCTTAAAAGTTAACTTTTCTCTTACTGCCTATAAGAATTTTTCATGGCAAGGTATTAAGTGGGATACGACCACAACGATGCTGAGATATTTGACCGCTAATGGCGCTGATCGACGAAACCAGCTGAGAGACAGGCGAAACGAAGAACCTGCATGCCGTGGTGGTGAACGCGTTGACCTCCGGAAAGGCCAGTAGCGTGTTTGTTCCCACCCCACACACCTGCGATCGAGGGAGTGGGGTTTGCAAATACCTCAGCATTATTATGAATCTTAAAAGTGTTGCTACAACTTTATATAGGGGTTTCATGCAGAATTTAACGCTCTCAGCCCCTTCTTATGTTTTACACTACAAAAAACAATCCATCAAGCTGGAGCACTTCGTTAGAACACGAATTATCGACTTCTAACGCAATCATCCAAAATGCACTGGAGAGGCATGCATTTGGTACGAAAATAACGGTCTTCAGCTATAAAACAACATTTCTCAACTCTTACTGAACTTTGTTAAACTAGACGAGAAGTGTTGGTATCTACAGATTTCTTTCAATAAGATGCAAGCAATCTCACCTTGAGGGAATGAAATACTGATTTTTCAGAACCCACGACATATGTTTCTCTCGCTTTTTTACTTAAAGACATACTTCGAACACAAATGCAAGTGAGAAGGTGGGATTTCGCCCAGTGTGACACGATGCGTGTGGCGCAGTTGTAAGAGGCGCCCTTGCGACATGCACGCTTAATCGATCCCCTCGCCCACGACCTACCAAATCTTACATCCCTCCGGAGTCGGTAAATTGGTACCAGACTTGTCTGGGAGGATGAAAGCGCTGGCTCGATACATCGGTAGACCACCGCGAGTCATCGTAAAGGCCAGATATGCATTCAATCACCTCCAACGATACTTAATGAAAACGAATGAATGGCGCACCCTCAGGGATTGATCAACGCCGAGGGCTTTATTCTTTATCCTTTTATTTCGTCCTTATTGGAATAAAAATAACAGTGCTTGGATAACACATACGTGATTAAGTAAGGTTTTGGACGAGCGACACAGCTCACCCACTTACACCAAAATAGTCGTAAAATGATTGAAGTGCCATTGCTAGTAGAACTGGTGTCGTAACTACCGGATGTGCTTCACGTTAATAGACCTAATGAGAACTTTTAATTCTCCTAAAACATCTAACTTCCCGCTAAATTCTTCAGAAGTCTCATCGAAATTTTGGACCATGTACCAGAATTTGTGTCCTACTATAATAGTTCCAACCATGCGGATGGAATACCTGGTTTGAGGTTGCACAGTGAAAATAAGTCCTCTTTTATAAAAAGTGTGACTCCTTTCGTTCCTCACAATATGCGATGCCTACTGGGAATCTTTGAAGCACGAAAGGGACCAATGGGGATTTTCTTGATTCCCTCTTAAGCCATTCGACAATTACATTCATAACAGGCAATGTGGGTGATATACACAAGTCCTTAGCGAACGTTCCACCACAAAAGAACGGCCGTTTGTGAGGTGTTGATGAATGCCACTGAAGGCAGTTTTGCTCTTTACTTTGTTGCAAGGTGTTCAATATACTACACCGTTCTATTTCCTGCATCACAATAGAAACAATGTATTACAACCTTTACTTTTTAATCGCCCGAGAATATTCGAAGTGAAAACGTTAAACAACGTAAACATATGAAAACAAAGTTTTTTATGAGCAAATACAAGGTTGTTAAGAGCAAGATTGATTCAGTATAAGTGGATTGTGGGTCAATTTGGCTTTTCTAGGTCTTAAGAAGGCGAAACCCCGAAACGTTGGCGAGCATTCGAGCTCGAGAGATTGTATTGAATAAACCCTGCTGTTAACAACTACGGTTTTGCTCATAAAGAATACAGTGATCAGTGCCAAAGTTAAAGGATAGTCGGTGCTAGGTTTGTCATATGAGAACAGTTAATCATCTGTAAGGCATAGATGCTCTTTGTCTGTCAATCTTAAAATCTTAATTCAATTGGAATTAATATTTAGAGATGCTGAAGAAGATAACTGTAAAAGGAAAACTAAGTACTTGTGTGTCTCTATAGATTTACGAACAATGTGGTGTCTTTATCTATTTCGAGGTTTTCGAGGGCATGGGAAAATACCGCTAGAAAGTGAAAAACGTCGATCCTATCTAGAGCAAGGATTTTCAGCGATTTGCTAAATGCTAAGATAAACAACAACACAACAACGGCCGATCTGCACCGGTTCAAATGTAAGAAGAATGCATCCAGTGATCTACTTGTGACAGTCTCAACTGACGTTAAAGATAAGGAAAACGAACAGTATGACAGGCTTGTGACCATTGCCCAGCTTGTAAGACGACAAGTAAAAGAGTGTAGAAAGCATGGGCCTATGAAAGAGTCATAAAACAGAAATGACCTGGCGCGTATCGAGTGTGGGCCTTTGTAAATAGCACTTTATGAGGACAGTCAACGATAAATTACAAGATATCGGGGTAGAATGCGTTCACTGTTCCTCACCACATACTCGGAGAATTCCAAAATTCCATATTGAGTGCGATTAGAACGAACAGCAAAATCGTAAGCTGGGATCATCACACCTGCAAAAATAGCCATTGAATAAACTGGTATGGAAATAAGCGAAAATCCAAAACAGCAAGAATTTTTAAGTAATGAACACCTAACAGCAGAAATCCAGTGCACAATATTAGGTCGCACATAATTTTCCTCTGCTGCACACAATCCATCTTCATATTTACTGTATTGGTCTCAGCATTTTCATTCAATTCACTTTCTCCCATCCATTATCCATAAAACTCATCGAGTTTTCGCGCGCGGATTCGACTGTTGCTTAAGCAATCTTCTCTACGAATGTCGTTGAATACTGGTCGAGCCCATTCTATTCGAAGTCCTGTAGCGACGTAGCGACGTTACAGTGTCTTCACTTGAGGAAGTAAACTTATTCGCTGACTAGTACGGCCCCAAGTTCCCGATCTCGGAGGAATGGGAGGCTTGGTGGGTCAGAGGTGGAGTCGAACCACGGCTTGGGTGCGATGAGAAAAACGAATGAGATCGTTCACTCCGCTATCAGATCGTTATTATGATCTGTTGTATAAAAAAAACCAGCAATTTTACAAAGGATGAAAATTGGGCGTCATCCCAAACGGCCCATAACGTGCTTCGAGAAACCGTCAAGTTTTTTTTAGCAACAGAAATCGGCTAACCGTCTACAGTGATGGAGGATTTTGAGTGTTTTCGGCCAAGCACATGCAATGAGTCATAGTCCTTTGGTGTAGCGTTAACCAAGTCGGAATTCGCTGAATTCAATCTGTAGCATTTGCCAAGGGCCACCTAAACATCTTGATATGCGGTACATTGCATGAAATTATTCATATCGTATTTGAAAACACAGGAAAAGGATTCATTCGTATTCGAGAGGATAAAAAAGGAAAAGCACAACTAACCCGACAAAGTAGCATGTAGTTCAAGCCGGCCGCCGACGGGTGACAGTAACGAGAGCTCTTTTCGAATGAATCGGCTAAGTAAATACCCTGCAAGTAGATTTATTGAAAATGAATCCGTGACCATATAGGCGACTTCAAGCTATTGAAAGTGTGGGAAGGACCAACAGATGGTTTCCTAAAAGAAGGAAAGGGAACGGTAATATCTTAAGTTCAGACACACAGCCTTTCAAAGAAAGCACAGTTACAGATTTTCACTTTTACTATATGCTTTGACCTTTATGACTTTTACTATAGTTATTTTTTATTGGAAGCGTGAACGTTAAACGCGTAATGGCCATTAACGACTAAAGCTATATCATCAACCTCGTGTAGAGAAGAGAACAGATAAAGATAAGACAGAGATAGAGATAAGATAGAAAAAAAATAGAAACCTAAACAGAATTCAATGAAGTGGAAAAAAGAACCATTAGCTCTGACGGTCAAAGAGGTGCTATACTAAAGCTTCCTTTTATTTATAATGTTAAATTTTTGCACCAGCATACCAGAAGCAACTTCACACTTGACATTTTTAAATGGGCGAAATCAAAATTCGTTAAACAAACGTTGAAATCCTTTAGTAACTAAAAGTTTGCGGACAAATCTCAAACATACACGGCGGAAAACGAATACGATCTCCACTGGAACTTACATCTCCAAATAGCCGACCAGTAATGACAGCACGTCCAGGGTCTACAAGAAATCCATCTTTCAGAATGCTCAACAGATTGACAGCACTCGTTCCATGCCAGAGATATCTGGGAATAAAAACCTTGATAATGTTTTATATCCAAGGGAAAAGGCTAAGAATAAGGACATACATTTGATTTTCATCATCACTGAATCTGCCGAAATTTAATGTAGCCTTCCTTGGTGCTAGCGCCAAAATTCCCTTTATAAAAGAAAATACAGTACTCCAAACGGTCAGTCACATTTTGTTTTGAAAAACTGCACATCAGTGCACTGCAAATGTTAAGATTATCATGCACATACACTTTTCACGAGTGTGTGTACCGCAGTGGTAGGAGGCGTTCTGCAATACCCATGGGATCGATCCCTGAGCCCAATGTCCATCTAGCATTCCATTCTTCCGCGGTCGCCAAATTGGTTACAGACTTGTCTGGGAGGATAGCAGCACTGGCTCGATACAACGGTAGGCCACTGCGAATTATTGTAAAGGCCACATATGCATTCAATCACCTCCAGCGATGCTTAATGAAGTCGAATGCATGACGCATCCCTCTAATGATTGATCAACGCCGAGAGCTTCATCCTTTCTAATCCTCTATCCATTTTCATAGATTTCTTATGATTTGTAAAGCAAAGCTTTCTAGTGAGTAGAACCCCTCACAGAAAACATTTCGTCCCACAAGGGCAAAGAAAGCCACTGACCATAACTTTCCGGTCACCTCCACCAGTGACATGTATGAATCTGAGGATTTTCTGGCTCATATCATCAGAAGGAGTCATTTCCGTGAAGCGACATTCCAGCGATTCGGTGATATAGCTAAAAAAATTGTAGAACCATATAAACAAGGCAATAAAGAAACCTATACTCCTTTATTTTGGAAGGGTTTACTAAGGGTGGAAATTTGAAAGAGTTAGAATTTTGGTATTGGAGACGTTACATTGTGCAGCGTTCTGTGCTTTGCAAAGAAATAAGAGATAAACTAGTGTTGGAAAGTTAGTAGCGGATTCTGTTGAGTGCAAGCAAATAAGTCCCACTTTGTCTTCACGTCTTAAATAATAACCATTAAAAAAAACAGTAGGGAAAGAAACCAAGAAGTAGGAAACGTAAATCTAAGAATAAGATTAATATTAAGTTCGCTGCGCTATTTTGTTTGACAAAGATAAGCGATCACAATCCAATTTTGCACAGATTGCTAAAGTCTAGGACGCCACCGTCCCTCGTTAATTACCCCGGATTCATGGATGGCCAACATTCACCGGTAGGTGCGAGCTCGAGCACAATTTCCACTCCTTCCTTTCGCATGCAATCGCTGCTCAAGGTGGCGATCTGCTTCGGACTTGGTAACGTTCGCGAAGGCCATTTCATAGTACTATAATTGTTGCCATCTGTGAATGCAGATGCTTGACGTTAGTCATGAACACGTCTGCACATCGTTTGGGCGGTCTCCAAGAGGATGTTTGCTTCCTCTTAAAGCAACACCACTGTTCTTTCAGCTCATCTGTCATCTGTTCTTCTCATTATGCGACCGACCCACCGTGTGTGTGTGCGCAATTGATAAAAACTCTCTTGGATGGCGAAGACTGGATAGGTTTCAAACACCTGAACTGCACCTGCTGGCTAAACGTCGTGGGTGCCGGTGAAATTTCAAAAGATGTCTTTCAAGCTGAGTAGTTCACTGAGTTCTTGACGTGGTTGAAGGATCACGTCTTTGCTGCATAACGGAGGGGAAGGAGGACTGTTGAATCCAAAAGGGTGAGCGCAGACTTTTGAGTCATATACCTGGTCGGTAGCTTTTCTGGGAGGCCCGACTGCGGCCCATGCTGCTCTCTTTCTTCAGTCTCATTTCTCTTCCATGTTGTTCTTCATGTTTATTGAAAGAACAAGGCACACCTACAAGGTAATATCTGTAATCGGAGAACCATCCAGCTCGATTTGTTCGCCTTCGCATTATGCGTCCCAAATGAACAGAGCCGTCGTCCTATTTATGCATAGTCAAATCTTTTTTCCCGTTGAGTTCACTGACCATCGTCTCTGTTCCACTGGCACTCTTTTAAACGATAGCGATATCATCTGCAAAATGAAGATTTGATAGGAATTTTCTATCAATACGTATGCTTTTCTCGTGTTAGCCGACTGACTTGGTTGTCCATTGCGCTGCGGCAGTGAACAACTTTGACGATATCGTGTTGCCTTGTCGAATTCTTTTTCTATGGTTATGGCTAGAGGTTCACGAAAAGCCGTACATTTGTGCTGGTATTCCGATAACAGTCTGCTAGTGCTCGTATATAGGACGGGTCCACTACTTGGTCGATGACCGATGATAAGATTGTAACTGCTCCGACGTTTTCAAACGCTTTCTTACAGACAATAAAGGTTAGGACAAAGAGCATATGGTAGTGCCGACAGACTGCTATAACCCACAATGCGGTTTGAATGCAGTCCATGTAGCAGAGTTTGAGTATCTGTAAGAATCCTGCTTGCTTAGCATGTTGTACCTCCACCGTGTTCTTGTAGACAGCAGCGCTCCATGTGTGCAGTATTGAGGTAGAAATTTTGCTGGTTCAGCCGACGTGGTTCCCTGGAGATCCGAGGAAAACCTAGCTGAAGCCTTCCACGGTCGCTACTATATCCCGGGCGGTCGTCCCCGTTGTGGATGAAGTAAGATTTGTCTCCATGTCACTAGTTTGATAGCAGGAAAGCGGTGATTCCTGGCATTGGTTTATCTTAGTTGGCTTCTGGATACAAAAGCTGAACACCTTCCCTACTTGAACAACCACACTGAGGGATAAATCCCCCAGTACTTGACAGCATGCTACCCAGGCACATCTCGCAGTCACAATGAAGCGGTAAAACTTTAGGAGGCTGTTAAGTAAACGACATAAAAAAGCTACTAAGAGGTTTGTTTTCTTTTCCTATTTCCTTCATAGAAAATAATTTGCAAGCCGAAAACGGTTGCGCTGGTAAGCAAAATGTGACAGATGGCAACTTGCCGACGTGCACTTTGAAGTCCCCAATAAAAGATAAACAAGTGGTGGAATCGCTGTGCTGTCAGTGGTGTCGAGCAATACATGCAGTGTCGCTGGTTCGACAACACGATGGGGCGACTAGGCACCATCCCTTTGCGGTCGGCATATTGTTATCATACCGCTTAAAAAAAGCATCTCCCAATCCGCAAAACCGGCGAATGACCTTGGTAAAGGCCTAAAAATGCTTTAGTAAGCCTATTCTAGATTTCCAGAGAGAACTACCTGCACCAGTAATCGTTGAGGTATATGAAGACAAAGTCTTCAACTAGTACCCGAACTAGTGAGCAAATCCGAAGAACCTCGTGCAGAACGGATGTAAGACAATGAAACATGTGAGAAAAAGGGCTAGGAGCTTGATGACATGAGACGTCAGGTAATAAAAGTAAAATGAAATAAATCTATCTGAAGATACCTTATTCGGTCGACATCTGTTCGATGTGCTGAAGCGGTGAGCAAGCGCGTAGCGACCTCAATCTCGGTCATTCGGTTAAGAGTCACACGAGCGCGGTTCACAGCGTCTACCTTAGAAGGAGTACAATAATCTGCTTAAACAATTAATTATATCTCCATGGTGTCTCATTTACAATCGTATAGTGCTGCACCTGCTTTTGTAACGACCACATTGCACATTACGCGATCTCGCTATAATGATGAGGTGATTGCTATATGACACTTATGTAGAACGATGGAGTGAACAACTAAATGGTTCACCCAAAGTGTCACTTCTACTAACAGCGGTGGTAGTCAATTAAAAAAATAAAAGTCAATGCTCTTATTAAAAATTAATAATGCATGTTAAAGTTTGCAGAGGACTCTGTTGCTACTAAAATGTCACACCTTTGGATGCTTCAATTGTATAGGAAAACAGTAGGCTAATTTACAACCCTGGGTTACTATCAGGTCTGATTTTCTACACCAGGAACTTAAGACACGATAATAAAGATGTCTAGTGCAACCAAAAGATAAAATTGAAGTGTGCTAATAAATAGATGACAGAAAGCGGAAAAATATAGTGAAAGAGTCAGCATATGTTTCCCGATGGGACGGTACCGTAACCAAAATTTAGCTTGGACAAGGAGAAATTTACTGTGTATTACAGCTCCTTATCGTGGTCTGTCACCATTAAATTTTCGACAGAAAGAACGCAATATATTAGGTTGTTAGGTAGGTAAAGCTGAATTATCTACATTTTTAAAGTGTCATATTTCGGCAGAAAACAAACTTTATCAATCGAGATGGAAACCATTCCAATCTGTACATTTCTAACAACGACTAACAATTTTATTTATAGAGAACGCATACAATTCTGGATTTCTAAAGACAATGAAGTCGCTAAAAAGTCATGGTGCTGTGTTGGTTTTGGAGCATTTCTCCCACAGCAACTGTTCAGATGAATTCGTCGTTTTCTCTCCTAGCAATCGCGAGGTTGTTAAACAGCATACGTTTACTTCCATACAATACCACACATACAACACAATCGTAGCTGACGTTTCGGCAGAATCGCCTTCTTCAGAGCCTGGAAAGGTACACTAATACGCAACTCACTATGTCAAACACTTCAACAGCACAAACAGAAAGATGAAAATTTGATCGATAATTACAAGTTCTATGGCTTCTCGAAAAAACCCACCACTTTTTTCCATCTGTTTTCCATATAGGAAGAACAGCCGCTCAGAGTCGCATATGGCTTACGACTGCAGCACTCCCAATCAACGATCGGTACGAAGGTAAGGGGCGAGATCGCGCGCAATCGAGGTTTTTTCGAGAAGCCATAGAACTTGTAATTATCGATCAAATTTTCATCTTTCTGTTTGTGCTGTTGAAGTGTTAGTAAGTTGCGTATTAGTGTACCTTTCCAGGCTCTGAAGAAGGCGATTCTGCCGAAACGTCAGCTACGATTGTGTTGTATGTGTGTTATTGTATGAAAGTAAACGTATGCTGCTTAACAATCTCGCGATTGCTAAGAGAGAAAACGACGAATTAATAATCCAGTGCCGAGGTTAATAGAAAGTCGATCCTGGGTACTGCTTAGATGATTGTAAATTAATTGGTAGGCGAATGGTCCGGTGAGCAGGATGGAGAAAGTAGAGTTTGGTAGCCCAAGTCGAAAGACTTTCGCAGCATGGAAAGTCCGACCTGTGACAGCGTGTCATCGTGGAGGAGTGTTTGTCCCTTTCTGGTGCCCAACGTGTAGCGCAGCCGTTAAAGTTTTTAGGAAATTTCGTCGATTTGGTGTACTTACTTTTCCAATGCAATCCTTTCACCTAGATTTAGGAAACGTTGTTTGATTAAACCGGAAGCAAACAGCTTGATAGTCAGTACAACCTTTTTTTGGTGGAATTTTGGCTATGGAAAGTGCTACGGAACTTTTTTATAGTCCAACCACTAAGCCGATCAACAGCGTTCAATAAAGAAGATGTATTATTTCTTGTCGTATATCACAGTGGGGTCGAGAAAGGGTCATTCTGGTTGTGCAGAAGCGCTGGAAATACTTCAAAACGGCTGTTTCTCTTAATGTCATCCATTTCGCACGGAATTCATTTATCGAGATTCTTTAACATTCCGGTTATCGCTTGATGGCTGAAAATAAATGAGATGCCTCCATTGATTATTAAGCAAACATGAGGTTGATATGAAATTAGAAAAACAGTTAGGATGCTTAAGTTGATTTGGTTCTACAAAACTGTTCAATTTACTGTCGTCAATAAGCATGATCGTCTAGAAGATCAAGTGAAGAAATTTTCCAAACCAATGTTGCACTGTGTTCATTAACACCTTCCTGTCCCGATATGTCACTTATTTTTCCGGATGTTTGTGCCGCGTATGACCGAGTTGGAATTCGTAACTTTGTCGAAAATAGTGTGAGGACATCTCAATTTCTAACTTTTTAAGGCTTGCCAAAAGAATAACTGTTGTAATAATGTAACTACCCTCCCAACGGCTTACGATCTCATCGTGGCTGGGAGGTGTTCCTGGCTGTCGGGCTGCGATATACAGCTGGTGGGATTCATCCACCTGGCACTCTTCCAAGCTGAGAAGGAGTCAGCCGTTTCTATCAGGAAGCCTAGCTAAGAGTACACCAATACCTAGATTGACCACCGTCCTGGTATCAAACTAGCCGCATGGTGGCAAACCTCTTTTTGATCCTCAAGGGCAACGACTGCTTGTAGTGGTGACGACCTGGGCAGACTTTGGCCAGGCTGGCGTTGGGATTCCAGGGAAACAATGGCAAAACCAGAAAAACTCCGAAAAGTGAAGAATATGCAGAATATGGTCCACATAACCAGTGAGGATGGTCTGTCCAAGTATTCAAGTAAGTATAGTCCAACTATAAGAAGCGACAGTGAATAAAATGATATGTTCACTTAAACAGAGAAATGGTAAAATATTTACAAGAAAAATGAAATATGAAATCCGACATTAATTTCGGAATCACAAAGCAAGAGCAGTAGACATGAACCCAAAATTGGGAAAACGCGTTTCGAAGAGCTTTTAAAACATCTACGCAAAATGGATCCCCATTTATCACTGGTCAATGTTTTCGTGACAATTTTCAGACAACGTCTGAGTCTAAAACTGCAACTTCACAGAAACCTGGCGTGTCTTAAATTAAACTCACACTGTCGAATACTATCATCGAGCCATATTCGAAATCACCAACGGGCAAGTTGGAGTAGAGCTCGCTGGAGAGTTCACGCTAAAAATTCTTTTTAAGTGGGCTGTGCAACCATGGAATCAAGTTCTGCACATCTGAAATCGAACACAGAAGGGATAGTGGGGAACTACACACTTAGCTTTTTGTACATGAATACTGGTGTATGCAATAAGTATTCAGAAAGCAAAATTCACATCAGCAAAAATGACGTAATTATAACTATTTAATTCCTTTACATCAACCAACATCACATTGTGCGGATCCTAGCATTTTTTTTTACTGAATCAGCTTCCTCCCACTCATCATCCGAAAAGGTCATCGAATTTCAAAGTGAATTCGGCTGCTGCTTGGAGATTTTGGTCTTCCCTATGAAAGCCGCTGAAAGCTGATCAAATAGATTTTCCTTGATATCCTGTGATATCCATGCTACGGTTTTCCCAGATTGTAACGGTGTAAGAGTATCGTGGTTGTAATCTCTCGACCCAGTTGGGATCAAAGCGCTGTTTGGTTCAGTGCATGAAAGAACCTTGCTCATGTGTGTATTATTCAAATCCTCCATTACTACATGCTAAAAATTGAGATGAGATCTGCCGCCTCATTGAATGTCTGAATACTATTTACAAGCAGAGTGCAGCAGAGAACTCACACATCTTTCACACATCTTTAGCACGTCGGCATCGTTGTGTCCTTCTTTAGCAAGAAGTTTTTCCAAATCCTGAGCACTCTTTTCGCATTCGTCTAACACGGCACGTGCCCGCTCAATAGCCGTTTCCGTGACGTGACCTAATGGACAGGCCATAGATCTATCCAACTAAATATTATCTCGATTGTATTTGTTGGAGTCAATTCTCTAAATCTCAATTCTACCGACACATTTCTGTAAGTCAAGAAAGTCAGAAAAAAGTGAATTGAGAAAAGTAAAAACAGCACAGCGACAATATGGTACAGATTAAAAGCTAAAAAGGATAAAGCTCTCGGCGTTGATCAAACCCTGAGTGATGCGCCATGCACCTTCATTAAGTATCGTTGGAGGTGCTTGAATGCATATCTGGCCTCTACAATGACTCGCGGTGGCCTGCCGATGTATCCAGACAAATCTGGTACTAATTTGCCGGCCCTGGAGGGATGGAAGGCTTGGTAGGCCATGGGTGGTAGGCCATGGGCGCAGAGATCAATTCCACGTGCGTGTCGCAGTGGAGCCTCCAACTACTGCGCCACACGCGCCCTATGATGGTACAGATTAATAGTACAAAAATACACAGCCGTTCCCTTCATGGCTTTTCTTCTAACAAAAACTGCAAACATTGGTAGTTGTTCCAGAAAGGTTCACCGTTTGGGCATAGCTTTTCAACTTCTGCGGATTGCTGATATCCTGAATAGTCTTCCTCGTTAGATTTTTCTCGGGTACGGTAGTCCACGGTAGTGAAATCTCGCCCAAATTGCTGATTCGTTTCGTACTCTGGAAAGGATACTTTTCCATTTGATGTGAAGGAAAACTTATGATTAATGATGGCCCTCGTTTTTTCCCTGCTCTAGCAAAAAGTACTCAAATGAGTGGAAATGATAAAAATACTTATCGATTGGATTTAAGCAGATCAAAAAAATACCGAACCCTACACGAATCCCGAAATAAATAAGAACAATAACATTTAATGCTAAAACACAAAGCATTTCAATTTTTGAGCGTAGTTTTTGCTTCTGCTACACAAAAATCAGGTAAATCAATAAAATTAAAACTGATAACCTAATAAATACATCTGGTGCCCATAAAATCTGCAGTCGCCTACCTCGAGAAGTCTGTATTTCTTCGGCAACACTACGAATTGATCAAATGGCGCCCATTCCTGACCGGTTTTTGAGCGCCAAACGGATTTGAACTCTTTGACGGCTACAAATAGACTACTTTTATGGGCGAATGGGACTAATACGATAGGGTGGCCAGGACCTACCTGCTTCGAAAGTGCTGAACGGCGTCGTTTGGTACTCCCCATGTCCGTATCCAATTCGTCCCCAATTGGTGAACATAATCCATAGATCGGTGTCGCGCCGTTTCATTAACTCGATACGATAGAAGTTATGGAATCCGTAGCGTCCATAGTTTAGATCGGTTTTATTCAGAACCGCCTTCGAATAGAACGAGTCTTGTGTAACACCAGCAAAGGATGTAAATGTGACTAGGATGTATGTATCAGAGGTGTGGAATTTGAGGAAAAGAAAAGTGTAGGGATTGGTCTTAGTGAGCTCAACACAACGCAGCAAACATACCGCCATGTACTGATGAGTGATAGGGCAGTATACAAGTTGGGCAGTATCGCGATATCCGCTTAGAGCTGAAGGCCTCGACGGCGTAGATGTTGTGTCGACGACCTCGTGCTCGGCTTTCCAGCGAGCTAAGAACAATTTCGAGTCTTCGTCAACACTGTAACTGCAGACTAGGCCAGAGACATCGGGCAGATCCCCAACGTGAACCCTAAAAGATGTTGATCTGGAGATGTTTAGAAAAAATAAGCGGTAGCGAGAGAAGAGGAAACATGATTAAAACACGTCTAACCTGAAGTTAACCCCTCTGTACTTAACCGCTATAAAAAGCCTTACACACAACAACCTATGCTTACGTAAACATGACTATTGTTTCGATGTCCATTTCCTAGTGTTACGTAAGTCATCAATCCATTTCAGTGTTATTATATTGGACAAATGGTAGAAGGCTTATTTTCGAAGGATGAAATGCAAGTTCATAGATTTCGTTGGCTTGCATATCTAAAAAGCCGCTGTATATGCAAGATCTAGAATGACTCCTTCAATCGAGGGACAAATGATGCACGATTTTGCCCAAAATGGTTACATTTACTCCAGAAAGCAAAATTTTGCGGTCTCAATGAGCGGTTATTGACAGAACCTACTTTGGGTGCTGTCGAACGAACCCATTATTATAAAATGAGAATATCGTACCCATTTAAAAGAGTGGCTTTCTTGGCCAAATTGCCAGCACTGAGAATCCGTTTCATCGCCGTCGCCATCGTTCTTTGTTTCGTATTGATAGCGATATCCACTGGTGTACTACCACTCTATGGTAATCAGAGGTAACACTGAATTGGAACTCAAACCGAAAAACAAAACATACTTTATTGCGCTGCTGCAATAACTGCTTGATTATTGTTGGTGCCGCCATATGCAGTTTTTCAAGCAGGTGCACATTTTCCCAATGAAATGGCTCAACCATGTAATGCATGATATTTCTGCCACTTTGATCGCCTCTCGTCAGGTTCAACTTGAATCGACTTCTTACAACAAGCTTGTAGGAATAAAAAGTGATATTTTAGCTATATAAACGGAAGTAAGGCCAAAAAACACAATGCGAAAGTGAAACACTTCCACAAATAGGTAATAAAAAAAAGATGAAGCTCTCGGCGTTGATCAATCCCTGAGGGTTGCGCCATGCATTCGACTTCATTAAGCATCGTTTGGAGCAATTCAATGAACATTTGGCTTCAACTGAATAACTCGCGTTCGTCTACCGACGTATCGAGCCAATGCTGCTATCCTCCCAGACAAGTCAAGTATTGTACCAGTTTGCCGACTCTGGAGCGATAAAAGGCTTGGTGGACCATGGGAGCGGGTATCGATTCCACGTGTGTGTTGAAGGGCGCCTAAGACCACTGCGCCACATGCTTTTTCAATGGCCAACGATAACTGTTGAACAATTGAAATATTTAAGGATTCGAGGAATCGCTAGACTTATAGAATTATTGATCCACATTCACCGCCTACTTTGATCTTTATTTTTGAAGACAACATTGTGAGAAACCGACACCAACAGTACACTGCAGAGCACCGCCACGCTTGACCTGGAGAAATCCTGCTTATGCAATCTTTCTCGTGTGCGAAATGTTACCGTTGACAGAAAAAGACACCGAAAGGTGACATTCCGTGTGCTCGTTTGTTTCTTATAGACAAAGATATGTAGATTCCGGCCTTTTTTCACACTACGACAGTTTCATGTTATACGAGACATGACCACGATAAGTTAACAGGCGAAAAGAAGGACTCGCATGGTGTGGTGGTCAACGCGTTAGCCTCCGGAAAGAGTAATAGCGCGTTCGGTCCCCACGGCATACACTAAAGGTATGGAGTTTTGCAAACATTTCAGCAATATTGAGGTTATATTTCACTTAATATCCTGCCGTTAAAAAATAGTAGGCAGTAAATAAAAAAGTGACGACATTTTACGAAATATTTTTTCATTTTTTGATTCACATTACCCGACATTTTACATTGTGTGACTTCCCAGAATTCCTTGAATTCAATCCTGCCGTATCTAACATCCACAAAGGTTTTCATATATCAGTGTAGTTTCGGCTGCCGGCTGTGTGAATGTCGTTGAACAACAACCGAGTCGATCCTCCCTGGAACCCTGAGATATCGGTGTTAGAGTGTTTCCCAATCCTCATTAGAGACACTCACAAACTGTAAGTGGATTGGAGGGAGAAAGTTCACAGCAGACAACTTTCATCCTAATTTCCCTACCTCAGAGGAACGAGGAGCTTGTTTAGCCAACGGCTATTTCCAATAAGGGTCTTACGCGTCTTCAATGGCATCACTACCACTACTTTACTAACAGTGATGAGTTGAAGAAACAAGTCTCTGAAAAGTTAAAAGCCCATTATTCACCTTTCAAATACATTTTAGTTAATGTGCATCAGAAATAATGTCTTGACATCAATAGAAGATCGAACAATAATAGGAAGAGTTAATAAGTAGTAACAATGTTAATGTGGGAGCGGATATCATAGTAACATTTTGTCTTTCGAGGCCTTGGTTGTAGCCACCTGTTTGTCAAACAAGGTCCATCCCTCTAGGCTCCTGAAATTGCCATTAGATTTGTCCAGGATCAACTCGCGATCTCGGTGACGATAACTGGGGAACTGTTTAGCATGGTTGTCTCTGGATTCCAGGAGGAATCGGCTCGATCAGCATTCAGTGACATTCGTGGCAACAACTTTATAATCCTCAAGCAGTAATCGAAACGAATGAATAGCTTTGCCGGTGATGAATGATGGGAAACGATTCGAATGCAACTAGTGGTTAAACCCGTACAATGTGTGATATCGCATCATAGAAAGGAGAAAGAATACTAACATAACTTTGATGATGCTGAAAACTTTGCAAAACAGTGGGGTGTCTGCGGTGGGGAACGAACACGCTGTCACCCTTTCCGACGGCTAACGTGTTCACCACCACACCATGTGACCATCCGTATGAGTCCGGTTTTCAAATATCCCAGCATCATCGAAGTTATATTTCGCAACATACCTTTCCATTAAAAGAATTAAGTAGTAAATAATAAGTTAAAATACTAACATATTCACGACAATATGCATGTGCATAGAAGTAATCTAAGCTTTAAGTTTTTAATCCAACATCTACATCCAACAGTGTAGCTCAACGACTGAAATACGAGCAGTGACGATCTATGCACCTTCGGCAACAAGTTACAAATTCTATTCTGTCAGGATGAAATTCTCTATTCAGTAGCTCACGAATTCGTTTCACTGTTTTCGCAAAGGCTCATCTTTCGAAATAGCGAATCGATTAGAGAAGCGCGGTAAAGAAAATATTTGCAACCTTAGAGCGCTACAGCAAAGTTTCTTTCATGAGTCTAGCAAGTTCTTAAATTCTCGAATACTCAGGTTATTAAGAAAAATTACCAGCAGTTAGCAAAACACCTGTATTGTAGCGAATGTATTAATATTAATTCCAACGATGTTATACATGAAATTTCAATATCTGATTGTCTCTAAGCTCACGGTCAGCAGCCCAAGCACCCTACTAAATGATAGGTTAGCAAATCATCTCTAGGCGAATGATAAGTAACAAAATAACCTTGGATAAATAAAATAGTTAGTTTCCTATAAATTCATTTATACAAGTTATTTTATCCACAAAATCTAAAATCACTAAATCAGGAAAATGTAAATGAAATGGTACGTCATCGCCGGGAAGTTTAGCCTTTCCATTATTTTATGCGTCAAAAAATGATACTTTCATTGAGAGAAATAGGAAATCATGGAGAGTAACAAAGCTCTCTTCGAACACTTAACGATATCCAAGTGTGTGCTTTAACCTTATTCGCATCATGAGTAAGGACTGACCTCTTCATTGGAGATCTTGATCCTTTTTGGAGACTTTGCTGGCTGCACCTCCACCGACCCTACGGCAGCACTTCTCTCCGATCTTGAGCCATCGTCAGAGCCTCTCAAACTCTCATTGCTATCCATGTCTCCATCTTCCTCTTCTTCCTCACTGTTAGAGGCCTTCCTTTTTCTTCTATTTAAAGAGTCAAGCAGCATTCGAGTCGCTTTATTCTTGACCGTTTTATTCGATGTATTTGAGATGTTTAACTCTTTACTGGGTATGGAACCATCACCGCACAGAACCTACAACAGAATTACTAATTAAAGTAGAAATCGTGTTTCGTAGCCTACTATATACATGCAATTAATTAAAATAAAAGTAGAAGGAAGAACATGGAATGCAGATAAAAACTAAAAATGTTCGCAGTACAAAAAAGTACGAATAGAAACAAACATGCAAAACGTCTTAAGAAAGGTAAGCTAGGTTTTCTGAAGTAAGTAGTTACCTCTCCCGTGTTTTTGTAATTCTGTTATCAGCTACAAACGCAAAAACAACTGATTCTAAATAGGATGATAGAATTTCCAAAAATCACTGTACAAGGATATGGGACGTATTTATCATAAGAAGCTAATAAATTGACCAGAAAGAAAAAACTTTTCTCACTTCGACTGCAATTTCTTGGTTGGCCAACAAAGCGATCATGAGGGGAGTTCTGCCTTCAAGATCCACAGCGTTCACATTCGCTCCAGCTGCCCTAAGTTTACTGACAACTTCAGCCTGTCCGAGAGCACAGGCCCAGGAGATCGGCGGC
Organism: Angiostrongylus cantonensis; assembly: GCA_009735665.1. Classification (NCBI taxonomy): domain Eukaryota; kingdom Metazoa; phylum Nematoda; class Chromadorea; order Rhabditida; family Metastrongylidae; genus Angiostrongylus; species Angiostrongylus cantonensis. Next base: position 627,486 of record MQTX01000134.1, read on the forward strand.
ATTGACGAGAGAGAGACTTCTGTTAGGTCATACGGTAAAGGCAGCGAAAGTGGCTCATCCAGACTGCAAAGTGGTACTACATTATATAGGAAGAATGATAAAATTTGAGTATCGGATGGATTTGATAGACCATTAAGAGATGCTCGCATCTAATTCCTTGCGATAAGTTATCTATTTGATCGACACGACTTTTAAATCATTGAAAAGGTCATTCCATACATAATATCGAGTTTTCCACTAGTACGTTGACTGATAGGGGCGATGTGGCGCAGTGGTCGGAGGTGCTCTGGCACACACTCCCGGAATCGATCCTCGCGCACACGGCCCACCAAGCCTTCCATACCTCCGAGGTCAGCAAATTGATACCAGAATTGCCTGGGAGGACAGCAGCACTGACTCGACACTGGCCACAGCGAGCCAGAAATGTATTTAATCACCTCCAAACGATACATAATGAAGATAAATACATGATGCATTCCTCAGGGATTGATCAACTCTGACAGCCTTATCCTTTTTTTATCCTTTCACATTAACTGACGCAACATTCAACGGAATGAACCCGAAGTGTAAATAGCTAGGAAGGTATATCCACCAGGCTCAATTGTAACCTGTTTAATTCGCTAGTGACTCTGACCGATATTATGTGCCTTCGTCCATAGTTTACCAGAAAGGCCTAGTAGGATCAACTTGCTTGAAGAACATGATCGTTTGGGACTAATTAATCCCACATTTTTTTGGACACAAGAAGGCCACTGGTCGCTCACTACCTTCTCCTGTGGGTGTCGCGAGAACAAATTTGCATTTCCCGCTATTCTGAGGCAGAGATGGGGCTTGTTTAGTACTCAATAGTCATTTTGTTTTCTAATCAACAGAGAAGGGAAAGATGGAGAACACGACCATCGACATACTCACGCATTTATGCATATTACTACGAGTCTAAGGAAGATTTATGTATTTACAATGTACTGCATATCCATTGGGACGCAAGATATAAGAATTTACAACTCTTAACTTCTAATAATTACTGCCTATTCGTTTTATACGGCAGAGTATTGTGTGAAAGACAACCATAAGGACCCTTGCATTTGAGCAAACCTTGGAAGCTCAGGTAGTAGGCAGTAAGAAAAAAAACATTGTTATTTCAATCTTAACCATTTTTGTTTACTGCCTACTCTTTTTAATGGCAGTGTATATTGCCGGGTTACTCCCCGGAAAGGACAATAGCGCGTTCGTTCCCCACCATAGACACCTACTGTCCAGAGTTTTGCAAATATCTCAGCTTCATTATTGTTATTTCAATTGCAGCTTCAGCTTAACTGGACTTAACGCAGAATTATACTCCCTAGATCATTCTCGCTGACGAGTGATCGCTAATACCACCGCTGTGGTAAAAAATTGACTGATAGAAAAGCAAAGCAAGAGACCCAGTTTGCACAGTGGAGAGCACATGAACTCCCGGTAAGAGTAATCGCGGATTCAAAGCCCATCTGAGGTTCCTAGTCATAATATTATCAAAAGATCATTCGCAACGGTACTAGCTTTTCAAAAACGCCCAAAAGTTTTTGATAAGTGCAGTTAGTAACCTGACTTTGCTCTGCCATTCCAAGGCTGTATACATATTAATTTCCAATAGTACTATTCTCAAAGGCGAGTGTGGCGCAGTGGTCGGAGACGCCTTGCAACAAACGGGTGGAATCAATCTCCGCGTCCATTGCCCACCAAGCCTTCCATCCCTCCGGCGTCCATCCGTGCTACCAGACTTGTCTGGGAGGATAGCAGAACTGGGTCGATATATTGGAAGGCCACAGTGAGTCACTGTAAGGGTCAGATATGCATTCAATCACCTCAAAACGATGCTTAATGAAGGCGAATTCATGGCGCATCCCTAAAGGGATTGATGAACGCCGAGAGCTTTATCCTTTATTCACTATGGTACTATTTTCACCATAAATTTTTTCGAACACCAAATTCCGGGAAAAATTCCAATCTAAAACACTTATGACACTAGCGCGACAACAGCCGTTATCAATACAGTGTTTGGAAACCGATCGTGTTCTGATTGGAAAATGTTAGTCGTTCATTTTCTTTGGTGTTGAAAATACGAGTCCCCACAAAGGAAAAAGCAAATTAAAACACTCGAGGGTTCCAAAAAAAGATCAGAATTTTGCAATAAAAAACATACATCCTATTGATAGAGACCTGTAGGTAGTAGTGGTTTCTGGCCACTTAAGTAAGTGCCCTACGAGCTGAAAATTGCTTGCTAAAAATGCAAAACTAACATTTAAAAACAGCAGAATTTATTTGTCCACGTCGTGTAAGCTCAAAAATTTAAACACATTAAACTATATAATTTTGAGCCTTGTATGAATCATATACGAGTCGTATCCCTGATAACCTGTCAATCAGAAATCATACTCCATAGGTAAATAAATTTTTGTGGTCATCATTGTGTTTACCTTGAACATTAGCTCAAAATAGATTGGAATCAAAAAAATTGTTCGAAGAATAGCAAACTAGCCTAAAGTTTGACATAGCTGCCAGCTCACGTACGACTGCTTCTGAATAGGTGTCGGGTTGCTCCAGAAGACGAATCACAGCGTTCCTAAGTGGTCCCATATACTGTTGGGATGGCCGCATAGACAACCAGTTGCTGCTTGCACGTGACTAAACGCCGTTTTTCCTCATGGTTCATATAATAAAAACCTTTATGCATGATAACTTTAAGGATGATAAAAATCTAAGAAAACACAAAGGAAGAAAAAATCAGGAAAAACTCTTAATTGACTAATGCAACGACTTGTGGCAGTCTAGCGATATGTGAATTCAGCGTTTTTATCCACCTAACCCGGAATACTACCAATTATCCGATTCGAGAGGGATGGAGGAGTTGCATCGACAAAGGATAGGATCGAACGAGACGCCGTGTGCTTCGCAAGAAATCTCTAGCCACTATTCGTAAAGCCGATTTAGTCAAGTATTTAGAAAAAGAGGTGCTAAGAAGTGCCATTATGTAGAACGATTTCTATAACTAAAACTGAAACGAGCACCTTGAAGTGATTGTAGAGCGACCAAGAGCCGTGAAGAATAGCCACTTCGATTGGGAGACTAACGTTGTCGCTCATTACATCCCAGCCCAACGAGTATAGTCGGTGAAGAACGGCGTCTTCCACACTGTTACTAACTAGTTCACCTGTGAGAACAACATAAATATTTGTCGTTCAATGAAAAAAAAAACAAAATAAAACTCGTAACCCGAATGACATTACCACATGGTCACCTTCAATTCTATGCAAAACCTAACGAGTTATTTCATAGATTAAAACCAAATTTTAAAAAATTGGATGCAAAAAAAAACTAGTCAGTGAATTAATGGAGAGACAAACGTTGGAATGTGTGAACCGAAAGAAAAATGTAAAGTTGCTGATACCACCAGTGAAAGTCATTCGAACTTCTACATATCGTCATCCATAATGGTGACACCCAGGTTCTCGCTGCTGCCCATCGAACAATGTTCGTGGTAGGAGTGAAATTTCCGAAGACAAGTATAAGACCAACCAGTCAAACATGGAGGGATGGATAGCTTGATTAGCTGAGTTTGTGATCAAGCTGGCAACTATGCTTCTACTGTATTTCATTTTTATTTTTGCACGACCGGTGCTGACGTCTACCATGAGAATCCCAGCACTTCTCACATTTGATCCGTTTCCTCTCATCCACTGTCCACGAAGATCTTTCAACTTTACGTGTGACTTCAGCTGTTGCTTGAGGATTTTCATTTTATCTTGAATGCTGGTCGAGTCGATTCTTCCTAGAATCCTGGGATAGCCTCGCTGGAGCGTTTCCAATTGGACTGCAGAGAATGATTTTTTTCCCGGAAAAGTCCGGTAACCATTTCCCGACCCCGGAGGGATGACAGGCTTGGTTGGCCAGGAGCGGAATCGAACTAGCGCCATGCTCGTGATGATGGAGATCACTACACTGTGCTATCCGCCCCTTGCTTGTATTCTAAGGCACCTTTAATCTACGCGCTACTCATGAATCGTAGAAATGTGACACGGGAACAAGCACAGTCCTCGTCGACTCAGGCAGAAAAGAGTTTCTGAGTCCCCCTCCCTTACTTTTATAAAATATGGTCAACGACATCTATGAAATTTCATAAGTGTATAAGTAGATAAGTTAAAGCAGCTAAGGTAGCAGGTAAGATGAGGTAATTTCATAAGTGTATAAGTGAGATTTCATAAACATATAAGTAGCTAGACGGATGCTCGAGTCCAGTTTATTGCTGTTTCATGCTATGCCGCAGACTTGAAATTTTCAACGCTTAACAATAGAGCAATTTGTGAAGAATCCATCTATTATCTATCATATCTATCATCTATCTATCCATCTATATAAGTGGAAAATACAGAAAATATATTGGTCCCATTGCAATTTTTTATATTACTGAGAAACGAGTAAAGTGAGAGTGAATGGTCCCAAAATTGGTCGGTCTAGCCGAAATTTAGTGGTTCAAACCTTGGAAGTGCTCGGCTAAAGTGAGCACGAGGTCGTAGCCGCTGTTCTTCACCTTCTTGCCCATCATCCGAGCTTGTAGTGACTTCGTGAGCTGATTCGCTAAGTTGTACTGACGCTCCCTCAGTGCCGCGTCGATCAACTGCACCACAGACGTGACGCTCTGCAATAATTCGTTTTCCGTAAACGGATATAAAACAGAAGGTATAGAAGCCCTGAGACATCACAAGTGCCACTCATGTTTCATATGACGCACATTCCCTCTCGAATTCGATGGAAATTTAATTTCTTTGAACTTAAATTAGGTTAATCTTTGCTCTCAAACTAGTATGAAAGCAAGTAACACATAATTTGGTGTTTTCGATACGGAAAACGAAATCTGATCTTTTTGGTAAGGGTAAAAATAACAATACTGCAAAATATAAAAAAGGAAACAGTACTGCTGAACATAAGGCAAAAGGGTAGGACATAGTGAAACAAAACAAACGAGAAACTTTTTTTGGAGAAGAAAAACACTAAGAGAAGTTTAACCTCAATGATGCTGAGATATTTGGAAAACTCCAGACCGAGGATTTCTGCGGTGGGGAGAGAACGCGCTATTGTCCTTTCCGGCGAGTAAAGCGTTCACCACCACACCTTGCGGGTCCTTCTTTTCGCCTGTCTCTCAGCTAGCTCTATCAATCACTTAACATCAGCAATCACCCGTCAACAGGAATGATCTGGGGAGCCCAAATCGGCATTGAACTCAGTTAAGCTGAGGCTATAGTTATAATTACAATTTTTACTTATTATTTGCAGCCTGCTCTTTTTAATGGCAGGGTACTAAGACAAATATAATCAATGTAAATTAATAACATCGGACTGAGGACCTCCTCTCAATTAGCTCGAGTTAACATAGTTCGAATGGTACTTGAACGAAAAACAGTCTGTGTTTTATGGCAATTTCGTATTATTTTAGTCCAAGTAGAATTAAAATTAAAATTAAGAATTAAAAAATGCCTCATGGAGTTTGATTGAAAACCATTGTTTGGAGTGAATTTCGAAAAACATTTTTATTTGTTCTTAACGCCACTACAATCAAATTTATAGAAATCTCCACTTACGAAATACTTAAACCGTAAATCTGAAGTGTAGGGAAGTAAAAGAATTGCAAGAAGTGAAAATGAGACAGACCGTTCCCAGCGCATCCAGCAGCACATAGACAATTGCTTCCCATCCACCACCTTGAGAGATTATAACGGCCGGGATCGTGGAAACCTTGGGTTTTTCCGAAGATTCTTGGATACCATTCCATTTCCAGACATCAGTTTTTACTTCCGCTTTTTGCGGGTAAAACACCTATAAAACATGAATGATTATTATTAGCGAATACGACTTGTTTATAATCGCGATTTGTGCAGTTTCAAAGCAAATACAAGTAGGAGGCTAGCTCAGTGATAGCGATGCTGCTTATTACAAGCACAGTACCTGACTCGATCCCAAATCGAGTCCACGAACCATCCTATCTCTCTGATGTTTAAAGCTGATGTTTGGCACCAGACTAGTCTAGGATAATGCTACTGCGTCCAAATCACCTACGAACGTTCTTCCACGACTACTTCAAGATTTCAATAAAAACTGACTCGACCAGCACTCAATGACATTCATAAAGACGATGAAATCTTCAAGAAGTATCCGAGTTAATATGCAAAAAGTTCGAAGACCTTAGCGGATGACAAATGTGAAGAAACGAATCGAATGCAAGAGGTACTGAACTCTGCCCAGTAGATGTGGAGACGAGTCGCACGAAATAAAAATGATAAAATCAATCCATAACGCAGTTAGTTAGTTTTCGAGAAATTACGGTGACTTCTCCATCACTAAGATAATTAAGGAGTAGAAAACGGTCTTAACAATCCCCACAATCGACTTTCTATTAACCGCGGCATTGGATTGAAAATTCGTCATTTTCTCTCTCAGCAATCACGAGATTCTTAAATGTTTACTTTCATACAATAACACACACAAAAAACCCAATCGTAGCTAGCGTTTCGGCAGAATCACCTTCTTCAGAGGCGATTTTAGGTGCCTTCCACTGAGGAAGAGCCGATTGTGTTGTATGTGTTTTATTGTATGGAAAACATATGCTGTTATGCTAATTAGTAGTAAACATATGCTGTTTAACAACGTCGCGATTGCTAAAAGGAAAAACAACGGATCTTAACAGTTCTGTAGAAGAAAATGTGTTCAATTCCTTTCATCACATATGTGATTATTATATGACGCTCTTTCAATTTTAAACTTATTTGTGACAAAAGTCTTCGAATATTGGAAATGAAGTTTAAACACTAATAAGGCACACTGGCAAAGCCTTTCCGGAGGAAATCACGCTTGCTTAATTGCTTACGTCTTCGAAATACAAGCCTCGTACCTGCCCCCACCACCACAATAAAATCGAAAAAGAAACGTTAAGTGAGCTCCAAAGAAAAAAAAATCAAAATTTCCCCTCGTTAGAACAACAAAACCCCTATCTTTTAGGCAATATGTTGACCTAAAGTTGGCATGCGCATTATTTCCACAGCAAACGCATTGTACTCAAAGCATTTCGGACATTGTATGGTCGTTCATACAACCATTTGTTGTCTAAGAAATTCTTGAGGAGCACGCTTTTGTGAATATCTGAATAAAATGATGAAATGAAGAAAAGAATTACAACACACTATTTTTCGACGGGTCTAGTTTGAAAACTAGAAATAAAACCAGATTTGAAGCAATTTGCTAACAAAGGTTCAGTTTTACAAGTTTTAAAAATTTTTAACCGTTCAATTCCAAAGATTCCTCTTAGGCAAAACCAGAAAAAAAAACTTTTAAGATCTTCTTTGGATTATTCACTCAAGGGAATCCCAGTGTTACACAACCTTCCATCGCTCAATTAATCACCGGGACTGCTGCCTGCAAAAGCATCGCTGCTCTGGAAGAATCACAGATGTAAAGCAGCAAACGTTCCGTCGTTCCACAATGACCCACTTCTACCTGTGGTGAAGACCTGCAAACGTCACAACACGAGTACGTCGGATTCCGGGTAAAACCAAGCTTAATTGGCATTGTGGACATTGTGGCGATAAGAAGAAAGTGCGACAAGGACGACAATTGCTAGACTTGACGAGAAAGCGAATACACTAGAAGTACCACCAGCATTAAACATAAGGGCTCCTCGTACAAGTAATCTGAAGAGCGATTGCCTTTCACTTCTTAATTTTAAAGTGTAAAAGACGATATGGAGCTTGCTCTGCGATAAACTTAACCGCAACTGTACCTGATTGCTAACATTGCTGTCTGCCTGAATTAGAGTAAGCGCCACTGACCGTCTACCGTAAAGTACCGCCAGTGCTAATGGCGAATTGCCCTCCTGAAGACAAATGAATGTCTTCGAACTAACAGGTATTTGACAGCAAAGACCGGACTTTATTCTTTAGAGACACATTGGCTCCTTTGCGAATCAGAGTTATAGCACTAATGTTGGCGTCTTTGAAGGCAGATAAATGGAGTGCGGTGTTACCGTCACAGTCCGCATAATCGATCTGGAAAACTTAAGTGGTTTATTGACCTGAAGACAGTTCATTGATAAGGTAACGCAGTCTAAAGTGTGAACAACTGAATGAGGAATACACAAATTACCTGCTGCTTATTCATGTTTCGTATTAGAATCAAGACCACGGAAATTGGATCGCGAAGTCCCTCCGCCAGTGAGCGGTTCATAAATTGTTCGCGTGGAGCAAATGCATAGTGCAGAGGAGTTCTCCCGTACTAAAAACTCCGAATTTCCAAAATTTGTAGGTCCACAACTCAAATGCTTCTTGGTTTCCTCGAATTTTTTTGTCTCCGAACTTCACAGACTCAAAAAGTGTTTTCTACAACTCTAGACTAAAGAAACTAAAAATTTGGGTCAAACTTCTAGTTGTCTATTAAGCTACTTCACGCAAAAAGAAAAGGTTCACAACAGAAATTTCACATAATATGGAAACAAGTGCGACTAACTCGATAAATCAGGTTTACCTTCACCGCACTGACGATTGTTTGACATTTCCTCTTTATAAATATTACCTTTTACATTCTTTTCTCCTAATATTATTGAAGGAACAGGCAGCATGGTGGTAGCGATGCCAGTTATCGCAAACTCGGTGGTTATTCAACCTCACACCGGGTTCACCAAGTCTACCAAGCTACCGTTGGAGGTATACTGTTGGCACACTTGCCCGGGATGATCCTAATCTTTAGAATTCAATCGGAGACACTCTACTCTAGGCACTCTAGCCCGACTATCTCACGACTCCATGAAAAATCGAGTCGACCAGCACTCAACAATATTCACAACGAGATGGAGATCCTGAAGCAGCAGCCGAATTCACACGCTTGTGGATGGTGGAAGCACAGAGACCTGTCGAATGCAAGAAATTCTTGGATTCGCACAGAAGATATAAAGGCGGCCCACGGAAAATAATGAATAATAAATAAATATTATTAGGAAATCTGCTGATCTCTTTTTTTAACAGCATTCGCGAGGTTATTCAACAAACGTTTACCTTCTCACAAATATAACTAGTACAACACAACGGTAACTAACGTTTCGGCAGTATCGCCTTTTCAGAGCCTGGAAAGGTACAGTGATATGTAATTTACTAAGACAAACGCTTCAACAGCGCAAACAGAAAGATGAAAATCCGAACGATAATTACATGATCAATGGCTTGTCGAAAAACTGTTTTTTATCTGCTTTCTACGAAGGAAGAACAGCTGCTTAAAATCGCATATGGTTGATTACTGCACCACCCCACATCAAACATCAGTTGTGAGATACGAAGCTAGATCACGCGTTATCTCAGGGCATTCCTCCCTGCTATTCATTGTAGGATTGTATTCATTGTGGCACTTATCCAAAAAGCCTCGAGGAGTTTGCGCGTTGGTGTTTTAGTATCCCGTGCGAGGATAGCCACTTTTATATCAAAATCGTATCCGTTATGTCTTTGTATCCTATGCGTCCCTAGTAGCGTGCCTTGTCTTGTTTTTCGTTTGCCATCTAGGTGTTCTTTTATGCGGATACATAAAGGTCTGCCCGTTTCGCCAATATATTCGTCTCCACAAATACTACAAGAAATCAACTATATCGTACGTGAACTCATGCAGTCACCGTCTCTGCCGTAAGGGCAAATTGCGCAGTTTGGTGTTTCGCATAGACGGTCATACAGGCGGTCACGAAGTAACTGACGACGTAGAGTATCCGGTGGTATTTCAGCCATCGCTACCGATTCCTCTAGATCTACCCTTCTTAAGCATCGCTTTATCGCTAGACTTATCTCATCGCGAATGAAGGGCAAGATAAACGGGATTTTGTTTGGGCCAAACTCTTCGTTTTATGGCATCGCTCACCTTTTAAACTTTTCTCGTGGGGTTAATTGTTGCTCAGATTTTCATCTTTCTGTCTGCGTTGTTGAAACGTTTGACCTAGTAAGTTGCGTATTAGTGCACCCTCTCGCGATACTGTCGAAATGTCAGCTGCCGTTGTGTTGTATGTGTTACATTTGTGAGGAAGTGAACGTGCTGAATAACAACTTCGCGATTGCTGTGAAAAAGAGAACAACAGATTTATGTTCCAATGCTGAGGTTAATGGAAAGTCGATTTTGGGAACTATTAGGGAATTTTAAATTGAAATAAGAGACTGAAAGAATGGGGAATCCACGAGTCGGTGCACTTTTATCAATGAAAAAAAGAGAAATTCTGCAATAAACTACTGATTTCTTTACCGCATCGCGAGGAATTTCGGATGTATTGGCAGTGAGCCATTCTATAGGCTCCAGGACTGAATTTACCGTGCAGTCGCACATCCGAACAGCCTCATGCAACGGTGTAGAACCTTGCTCGTTTTCCTTAAATTTTAATGTCCCTTAGTAGATATCGCATTCTAATCATTCAACGCTTCAAAACACTACATTTAAGTTCGAGTAATCGCTCAAAAAAGGGGAACAGTAAAAAAAAACGTTAAAAATAAGCCACTGATAATGAATGACACCGTGCTAACGAAAACCAATCATAGCGAGTTAAAATACTGACTTGAACCATATCCAACTTGACAAGTGGATTGTAAACTATTATATTACATTTCATTCATCATGAAAAAGAAGCGCGAAAGTGCAAAATATCCGAAGTGGCGCAAATAATAGTATTAAGGAAGTTTAATTTTAAGATTTCGGTACTGTTATTTTACCCTCTCCCAACGGTTCACCCCTTCATCATGGCTGGGTGTTCCTGGGTGTTGCGCTGCGATGTACAGCGGGTGGATTATCCTCCCAGTCTCCCAAGCTAGGAATGAGGTCGGCGTTTCTGTCACGAACAGAATTAAATCAATACCACGACCCACCACCGTCCTGGTATCAGACTAGTCCCATGGTGGCAAATCTCCTTCTGATTCACAAAGGAAGTGACTGCGTGTGGTGGTAACGACCTGAGGCCGACTTTGGCTAAGCTGACCTCGGAACTTCAGGGAAACACAATGGCTAAACCAGCAAAACTACGAAAAGAAATGGAAATCACGCTAAGGCCAGCACAACCAGTGAAGACGGACCATCCAGGCATCAAAGTAAGCAAGTATCTTATCTCAAAACGAAGAACCGTGACTATTACCTTGATATGTACGCCCTGTGCTTCGAGAAACCGGAATAAATCAACAGCTCTAAGATCCTGGGTTTTGGCGGCATAATGCCATAAATTGTCGCCATCTAGACATGAAGAACTAAGCAAACCCTGTGTATATAAGCTATAAAATGAACGGACTTGCGTCTTCATGCTTCCACTCGTCAGCGGACAGATGAAGTTCATGCACTAAAGCGAACAGTTTTCGCTCGACGAGTAACATAGCCAACGACTTGTTGATTGGCTTCACTGCAAAAACTAAGAAAAGAAGATAAATTCTAAAACAGGCTTACAAAAAATAACTTCGGCTGAAAACTTGGCCTTACATCAGGGTAGAACGGAAGTTCTTCATATTACGAATATTCAAATGGTTAGTCTCTAGACTTGAGATGCCAAGGTGCTTCGCTACACACACAAAAATCGGCAATAAGCTTACCTTCAGGAGCAAGAGGAAGCAGTGGATCGGGTCACCGCCACCTCTGCTGTGCTAGCTTAAATATTCATGCATGAATGGGATTGGTTTCCTGCGCTGTCGACTCGGCCAAAAGTTTTTAATCGGTCCAAAGTCGCCTCGAATAACTAAGTCTTATGCCTACCCTGGAAGAATATAAGCTGTTTGCCAAATCCCGAGCACTCTGTGGCAAACCATGGTCAACTACTCATAGGTGCCGTCTCACAAGAATTTGTGACGATGAGGAGAGAACCGCGATGCTGCCGGAGCTTGTCAAACGAGTGGACTGGTTTGGAAGTACTGAAATACGCGCAACAATTGCAAATGGTGTAACCGCTCGAGTCACTCGATCATCGACCGCATCACAAGTGGTCCATTAGTTGTTAATCATTCACATTCATTGATAAGCTAATGTGATGTTAATCGACAAATGTACAAATTCTTGAGCTTACACAAGGTTGATAAATCATTTTTATTCGGTTAACGTTTCGACGTCTTTGTCCTCATCAGAGTCCATGATCCGAGTCGATGGCCCACAGTTGCCTTTCATTTCCATGTGGCGCTTTTGTAATGGCACCGAGACGAGTATATCGCCCTGTATTAAAGAGCACTACCGGATTGCATGCCTCATTGGTACGGTGTTACAGTGACGGGAAGATCCGGCTCGTTGCGATTACGAAGACGCCAAATCAAGAAGAAAGACAACCTGTGGACCACTGACTCGGAGCATCGGCTCTTATGAAGATGAAGATGTTGAAACATTAGCGGAATGACAATACAGAAAAAATTAAAAAATAAAAAATTTATCAACCTAGTGTAAGCTCAACAATTTATACACACATTAATTAATGGCTTCACTACCGAGGCTAACTGACGGTCGATTTGAAAATTATTGTGACGTTAATGTTATGTTATGTTATTCATTTGTTTACTTATCACTACTTATCTTTATTTAAGGAAGAGATAAGGAAAAAATGACTTGACAATGGATATGGACGAAGTCTTCGTTTTCTCAATAAGCGAATAAATAAAAATATTTAACAAGAGAAGTAGGTCGTGGAAATATGGTAAATATCATAGCAATGCAGTAGGAGAACCAAAAGTACTAACCGTCACTACTTAGCGGTTTCGTTTCGTAGCGAAGCACAACGTTGTGCACACCGTCGACACATCCATGCTCTTTGGTGGTTCGAAGAATCAGAGAAGCAGCTTCCGGATTTTGCATCAGTGCCGAAACAACCAAATTGAAACCACCATGCTCAACGGCTAGGAGGCCTCTAAAACGCAAAATTCACACTATTGTAGTCAGCTAATTTTGTGCACTGTATGAATAGATTGGGTATGAGATGACTTGCAACCAGTTTCCTACCTAATGTGGGCCATTGGCAGCCAAAGTTTGGTCACTAACAAGAACTTCACTAGCATAAATGTCAATTTCAAACGTGGTGACCAAAAAGATAAGCTCTAATGTCAATGTCACTTTTCTCCCTGGGAAATTTGTGAAAAACGCGTTAAAATCTGGTCATTGATTATAAGTGCTGCGACCAAACCTGGTCAACGGCTATGAAGAACACGACATTGAAACAATAGCCGAATAAACCTTTCCTGTCAACATCGTGTTAGCGCAGCAGAGACGGAGATGGCGTGAGTTCGGGTATGGATTATCTGAACTCTTGTAAAGCGTGAGGTATGAATAGATTGGCGAAACGGGTAGACCACTCTAAGTCCCTGAAGAGCCCAGCCCTCAGTTGGTAAACCTAAAGTCAAACAAAACACTCCGCTAGGTGTTGGACGCAAAGACACGACGGAGAAAATTTTAAAGTAGAAGTCACAATCCTCGCAAAGAAACCTTGAACTTCAGCTCATAGAAATTTTGAAGCGTATTGCTTTCAAGAGCATCGAGGATGTAGTGAAGAGAACAAAGAACACCCGACACCGTGCCCACCTTTTCGACTCAACGGTTCCTCCTGCCCTAACGTATGCGTCCTGGTCGCTGCGTAAGCAGGATGAAAGATCACTCAGCGTTATCGAACGCGCAGTCGAAAGGACGATGTTAGGAGTATCCCGTTTCACACGACTAAGCCATGGGATCCGAAGCTCCAACCTGCGTCAACGATCAAAAATCAAAGATACCGTTTTATACGCCAAACAGTCGAAGATAAGGTGGGCCGGACACGTAATGCGTATGAATGATAACCGATGGACAAGAGCTGTTAGTGACTCGATTCCTCGGGATGTCAAACGTACTGAAGGAAGACCACCGACCCGATGACCAGAGTTCTTCACGAAAAGCCTAGTAGAAAGATATAACGATCGACGAATTCCTAAAGCGAGTAGAACTCACTGGGCTACTGTTGCACGAGACAGGGAAAATGGAGGATTTACTAGCGCCCGCTCGAGTCACTCAACGATGAACGGGACTACAGGTGATACAGGTGGCAGGTTAAGAAAATCCGAACAATTCAGAAATGAACCGCAGCAAAGAATGACTCAGTTTCACGCGTGATGTTACGCAATATCCGATATTTTAGCGTGATGAACGCGTATTAACCATGTTTGTGAATTCTGTGCCGTTTGACTACGCATGGAAGACTCATAGAAAATGATGAGTGTGAAAGGTGTTTCGTATCAAAGCGACTGAAAAGTTAGCTACGGAGTTTTTCTGTTGAAGCTATAGAGAAGTATTCGGCTGATTTAAATGGAGCTAACTTGACGGCTCTGGAGAAATCCATAAAAAGTCGGCTTTTGTGGATAAATAAATACCACGGTAACAACCTCATGTTTGCACATCAAGGGAACAGTGAACTAATAGTCAATGCTGAGGTAAACAGAAACTCCGCTTTGGGAGAAATACTGCTGTTCTACCCACTCATACAAAAAAAAAAACCAAAGTGAAAACAAAAAGTGCAATTTGCTCTATACTTCAACATATTCCTCTCTGTTGAGATCTCGATGATTTTCTTCAATAACTGTAGACTGCCTCCTTCGAGCGGGATCTGCAGTGCGATGTTGGCAAGGCTTGTGCAGGAATGGTCCATAGTTTGATTTGCACTGGACTTCCTGGGCAAAGAAGTCATTGTCAGACAATCAGGGCATAGTTGGCACCCCCAAATGATCATATCGCTCACGTAGTCGGTGAAATCCTGAAGCAGAATACAAGGGAAATTCAATAACATGAAACCATAGAAAACAAAGATAGAACGATATTTCCTTTTGACAAACGTATAAAATGACAACCATGTTTTCATCCACCATATTTGTTTACGTCAGTTTCCTTGCTATAGAAGTAATTTCCCTTAGCCGCCCATTAGACCCCTTCAATAAATTTTAGGAATGACCATGTGTTTACTTGATACTATCGTTGCCGTTGGAGTCTGCATTGAAGAATATAAGAATGTTAAATGTTTCGCTTTAAATAGCAATATTCTTCAACTTGTTGGCTTCTTGGGTCACCCTTACCATGTTGTGGGGACTGATTAGATACGCCGCGTAATCGAGTGATCAGTCAGTCTACATTGTTTCTCAAGTGATAGGGTAGCTCGACTTTGCAAAACCTCGTTCAGTCTATAAAAAGAGTATGTGATTGGAGGTTTTCTACATACCCAGCTGAGATGGTGATCTCAGGACTGCAAAAAAAAGCTGCTCAATGAGCAAACAATCTAAGGCAAAAAATCTAACGTACATACCATCTAGAGCCTCATGATGCACAATGTCGATTTTTTTCAACAGTAACTAACTTTTCAGGAACTAAAGTACTTGGGGCGTTCAGGACTTGATAGATTTCGGAAGGTGAAAGGAAATGTTTAATCTATCAACTTAAGGATATGAAGTATTGGCTCAAAATGTGCTTTCAACTTCGAATTTTCTTAAAATTTAGTTTTCCGAAGTAAACATGGAAACGGAATTTTCGCAGGTGCGATAGGCGAAGACATTAGTGACGCATAGGTAGCGAAATACAACCTCAACAAAAAAAGAGGAAATTTACATTCTGTTGAGTAGAGAAGATCAATTTAATATTGCACAGAAAAAACTTAAAACATGAAGCGAAACACCTGTACATTTTAATGATATAAATCCCATTTATAAAGCTCGCGATAATCTAAATTGGGCTAACATGGATCGATCTCGAGCTCGAGGATCATCAAACTTTCCATCTATCAGGGGCTTGCAAATTGGTAACAATGGTTAATGAAGTCCAGTGAATGGCGCATACTTCAGGAATTGATTAAAGCTGAGAGCTTTATCCTTCATCCTTTATGATGTAATTTGCCTGCGTGAACTTCGCCCATGTATGAATTGAAATCAAATCAGTGAAGCGATATGTGTTAAACATGAGACTGTATGAATACAGCAGTAATAATGATGAGAACAATAATAAACAATAATAATAATAAGCTGAGAGACAGGCGAAACGAAGGACCTGCATGGTGTGGTGGTGAACGCGTTAGCCCCTGGCAAAAGTAATTGCGCGTTCGTTCCCCACCACAGACACCTACCTGCTGCCCGGAGTTTTGCAAATATCTCAGCATCACTGTGGTTGTATCACATGTAATACCCTGCCATGAAAAATTGTAATAGGCAGTAAATAAGAGGTTAACATTGTAATAATAATAATAATAATAATAATAATAATAATAATAATAATAAACAACA
>MQTX01000134.1:643927-684053 GCA_009735665.1 Angiostrongylus cantonensis
AATAGTCAACATGAAAAGCATTGAATTGCGTGAAAGGAATGAATTCTCTTATAAACTCTGATTCTGAAGTTAGTCACTAAAAATGTAGGCTATGGAAACAAAAAAAAAAAACGAAAAAATTCAAACCTGGATCGCAGACAACTGGCAACTGTGCGGCTGGCTCAGACGAGAGTACGCCTGGGCGGCCTGCAACAGGGGCTGTAGGCCACTTGAGTTCGCTTGACGAAGCCACGTCTTCACATGATCGTCACAATGCTTCTAAAATTGAATTCAGTTAAAACTCATCTATTCATCGTATTTTCACTTGATTACTTGATACTATTTCTTTGTAACATTGGCAAGAAACTACTAGACCTTACGAGGTCGTCAACGCATAAGAATAAAAATATTAAATTTTTAGAACGCTCATAAACCCCGAAACGATGTAAGAGCCAAAATCATAAACTGTCTATATCAGGCAACGAAAAATAGCCAAAATGAAAAATTGTTACTCACGGGATAAGAATGTGGACAAGAAAGAAATAGTAAAATGGTGAAAAAAACTTTATGCATTGAAAAGTAAGAGGAAAAACGGCGAACGCTAACCAAGAGTATGTCGTTGATGATAGGCATAACATCGTAAAGCTGACGAGATGGCGGTGATTGGTCATGCCAAAGACTTGTGTTCGAAAAGACTTTCATCGGTATTTCCAGAAGAGTATGAAGTAATGTGAAGTCAGGAGACCTTAAAGCTCAAGAGATGAAATTAATAGGGTCTATAAATCTGAGAAAGATTAAGCTCCACAATGCATAAGAGGGATAAGAGGTTTGGTCGGAGTAGTGAGCCCTTTATGCAGCTTCCTAAATTGCTCGGAGGGAAAAATGGTTCACTTTGCTGAAGGATTAGTGATAGACTTTACAAATAATAATTTGAATCTGCAGGGCTTCATTTTAAAAACACATCTCGTCATCCCACTTACAGTTCAAAATGGCGATGTTACTCGCCCTGATAGGTAATCATAGGCTCGTTTATTCCGATTTTAAAAATTGTCTTTGTAGAAAGAAATAAAGACAGTAGGAAAAAATATTTGAATAGGTTAAACAGTAGCGCTGAGGCTAACTGGAATTCGGTCTTTCAAATTATTACTTGTAAACTTACTCATCCGTCAGCATAGCGAACCATTTTTCCCTCCGATCAATTTAGAAAAATGCATAAAAGAAGCAGAAAAGTATGTGTTTTGAGAATAAATGCATTTCGGCGTGTTTCCGCAAGAAATGAAAAAAAGAAGTACAAGTAGGCGTGAAACTATTTTTCCTAAAGTCAAGTTCTATAATGGCACTAGTACAATTCAACCACGAGGATAGTGAGATATCAGCAAAACTCGGAATCTCAGGTGAGCTTCGAACCCGTGATCACCCTTTCGCAGGGCTTACTTGCTATCCACAACACTAACCAAGGCCCTTGTTTTGTGGTTCTCTCAGCCATGTCTTTACTCTATCGGTTCGGTTGTGGGCCTGCTATTGGTTCTGTCAGAAATCACCGTCAACGGGTAAAAAAACTAAAAGAATTCTTCATTTATTCTCAAAATTTCAAAAATTTATAATCAAACTTCGAAACCAAAAATGTCCACAAAACTTCACTATGCTCATTACAAAACAGGAGAACTAGACTCGCCATGGAGTTGTGAGCACCTCCCTCACATCTCCCACATATTGGAGCATCCACTTCAAGATAAGTAAGTTGGCAGACTCGAAAGCGATATGCAGTGGCGTTTGTCCTGAACGATGTTGTAAATTCTGTACGAAACGCTCCCGTTTGTCTTCATGAATGAGCAAATAACTGGATCGCACCACCATCATTACGTGCCACTGCGGTTTTGTACTTCATAAATTTTGTTTTTGTTGAAGCAGAACACTTTGGACTACACGAAAAATAAATATCTCAACTGCTTAAAACTTCAAAACTTCCGAACACCGCAGAAAATTCTCCATCGCAAAAGAATCCACCTCCATTTTGAAAACTACGACAATCCTAAAAATCACACCGAATGCGTCACGTATCTCGTAACAGTCCCAGTCCTACCTGATTCATTTTTCGACCTCACATCTCCTCCATGATTCATGATTGCTTCGAAGCACTTTCTGTAGTCATTTTCAGTCATTCCCTCTCTGGTCCCCTGTTTTTCATCACGTATTCGAAATTTTATGCCAGCGAAAACATGCGTGACAGAGTTTCCCATACTGTCACTTAGCGAACAATCCGCTCCTCTGAACATGTCACATTTTCAGAATTTTAGTGGGAGGAAAACATGCTATGGAAAAAATTGTGAACGTATATATCACTGAACAGTTAAAAAAATACTTAGAAATACATAGTTTCAACTGACACAACAATCAGAGTTTCAGTCTACGTTACAGGACGCTTTTTTCGTATGACCCGTCTTCACGTCAAGTATGCTAGTGTGCGGATCGCAGTAGATCATTCTCACATTCGGTTCGTTTCCTCGAATCCATTAACCACGAATATCTCCCAACTTTTGCGTATGGCTTCGGCTGCTGCTTCAGGATTTCCATTTCATCCTGAGTGTCGTAGAATGGTGATTGAGCAATTTTCCTTTGAGCCCTGAGATGGCCGGGCTGGAGCGTTATCAATTGGACTGCAGAGAGTGATTTTTTCCCGGACAAGCCCGGTACCAATTCCCTGGCCCCGGAGGGATGAGAGGCTTAGTTGGCCTGGAGGTGAATCGAAGTAGCACCATGCTCGTGATGACTGACATCACTACAACTGTGCCATTCGCCCCTTTACTAGACACCAATTTTTCAATTGCCTACGCACGACTTACATGAACTTCCAGTTCTTCGGATGGCAGATTTTAGCATTAACAATATTAAAAATATTAAAAATATCAAACGACAATCTATGAAAGCTAATAAAAAAAAAAGCTTTCAACGTTGAACAATCCCTGGAGGATGCACCATGCATTCGACTTCATTAAGTATCGTTGGAGGTGACCGAATGCATATCTGGCCTTTACCATGACTCACGGTGGCCTACCGATGTATGGAGCCAGTGCTGCCTGCTATCCTCCCAGACAAGTCTGGTACCAATTTGCCGACACCCGTGGGATGGGAAGGCTTGGTGGGCCATGAGAACAGAGATGGATTCCACGTGTGTCGCAGTGGGGCCTCCAACCAGTGCGCCATACGTCACAATTTATAAGCTGGCAAAAGTCGATCTTCAAGCGATTCTCACAATTTAAATATTTCTAAACTGACAACTCAAATATTATACTATACTACTATTCTAAACGACTCACCGTGATAAAAGGTACTGTATTTGCTCGACCAGCTCGCTGTGACTTTGTTCGTCGGCGTATCGGAGTAATGAAGAGAGCAATGTGACGCCTTCCATGTCCTTCCCATTGATATCCACCAAATCAGACTTTTCTTCGAGAAGCCATCGAACGATACCATAATGACCTAGAGATGTCCGATTGAGTATCGTGCAACTTATTTTTTTTTACGCAATTCGTCTTCATGTGCGGATCACAACATTTCCGCATTCGATTAATTTTCTAGCACCTATCATGCACGAAGGACTTGGAGCTTTTGTCTATGGGTTGCATCTGTTGCTTAAGAACTTTATTTGGTCATAAATTTCCTTGAATGCTGGTCGAGTCGATTCCTCTGCTTGCCTGAGATGGTCAGACCAGAGCGCTCGCACTTAGATTATAGGAAGTGCACCGTTCCCAGAGAAGTCTGGGATCAATTAACTAATGTCAGAGGGATGAGAGGTTTGGTGGGCCAGGAGCGGAGTCGCGCCAGCACCGTGCACATTGTGAACGGCATTTTTACCGATGCGCTATCGGCCCACTTATCTGCAGCCTGAGCAACTTGTAAACAGGAAAAAGCAATAGATTTCTTCACTATCGTGTAAATTCAAATATAACAGGAGTACAAAGTACGAACGATAAAGTTCGGTTACTCACCTTTCAGATAGGCGACAGACAACGGAGTGAGCTTCCAGTCGTTCTCCTGTTTCAAACAACCAGGTTCGATACTGGCCAAAAGTTGCAGACACTCTAACCAGCCGTATGCTGAAGCGTAGTGAGCCGGCGTATTACCCGACGAGTCACCCTTCATGTTAAACCATAAATTGGTTACTAAAGGACAGACATAATTTTAAACAAAAAATTTTTATCTGTCAGAAGTTCGTATTGACGTTTTTAATGCTTTGCAATCTACCGCAGATCACAGGAAATTCGAGAGCATAGAATTCCGGCCTAATCAATTTCAGAACAAAAGAGGAATACACGTCAAAATTGTAGAACCATTCAATGGAGGAAGTAAATTACGCAATTCTAGGTTTCGGCCAATCTTAAAAGAAGAACATATTCCATTCGTGTATTACATAAATAATGCGTTAATAAATGAGACTTTCTCGGCTACGAAACTTGGCAGAAATTAACCGTACCGAATTCCCTGCCTTAGCAGTTCTTTACGACACAGAAATATGGAATTTTTTCTGGGCAGTATGGTCCGGATTTTTAAAACAAGGTTGAATTCCGGTATTCCAATGCTGATGCTTCCACAAAAACTTTTTACTTTATTTCCTTCACATGACCGCAAAAGCAAGATGTTGTTGCCATTGGAATAATAGAAACATTGAGAGCTTTTTAAAATTGAATACTTCTGTCAGCGCTCACTAAAATTTCCACTTACTTACTTCCTTAATTTAGTTTTCATTGACAGCTATACTTCAAAATTATGTGGTGGAATATTCGCCATATCACGAAACCCTTTATTTTATTTTATATACAAGAATATCTGGATATTCTAGCCCAACAATAAGCACCTTTACTGACATCGATATGTGATCTTTTTTTGGTTCTAGACGTTAGCTCATAGAAGAAATCGCTAAAAAAAAACCTTGAGAAGGTCGGCTCCTCTAGCTAACAGCATCGCAGCGCAGTGCTCTTGACCGTTGAGGACGGAATGACAGAGCGCAGTGCGTTTTTTCGAGTCCTTCGCCTGAATCATGGCACCATGCTCAACGAGGTACTCGGCAATAGGAAGGTCTCCAAGCCCGCAGGCAATCTACAAATAAGAACAGCGGTTCCTTTTCAGAATCTAGTCCATTTTCGACCTGTCCCACCTGTTGCAATGCTCGAGGAATTCAAAATTGAGGCAGAATTGATAAGAACTGTCACAATATTTATCTCGGCAAAAGTAAACCAAATACCCCACTAGGCACGCATAGGACCCAGAGACATGAGCCTCTATGTTCTGCTATTGCATATAGTAGTGTGGACCATAACAGAACTTCTACTTTACTAGTATGGTTGCGTAATTTTTTTCCTCCCTAAAGTATGGAAGGGCGTTAGTACTCAGCGGTTAGAGGTGCCCTACAATACACATGAGATCGATCCCAGCGTCTAAGGCTCTAAGCCTTCCATCCACCCGAGGTCGGGAAAATTGGTACCAGACTTGTCTGGGAGGATAGTAGCACTGGCTCAATGCATCAGCAGGCCACCTCGAGTCACTGTAAAGGCCAGATATACAATTAATACAATCAACCACCTCTAACGATGCATAAAAGGATAAAGGATAAAGCTCTCGGCGTTCAATCCCTGAGTGATGCGCCATGCAATCGACTTCATTAAGTATCGTTGGGGGTGATTGAATGCATATCTGACCTTTACAATCACTCACGGTGGCCGGCCAATGTATCGAGCCAGTGCTGCTATCCTCCCAGACAAGTCTGGTACCAATTTGCCCACCCCGGAGGGATGGAAGGCTTGGTGGGCCATGGGCGCGTTCCACGTGCGCGTCGCAGTGGCGCCTCCAACCACTGCGCCACACGCGCTCTCTAACGATGCATAATGAGGTGAAATGCATGACGCATCCCCTCAAATAGCATTCTCAATGATAACACCAATGCAACGTTTTTCAAATAGCATAGATTCACAAAAAGCTATGGCTAGTGCTACACATCTCGCCATCGCTTTCTTACTTTCACCCCGTACTTGGGTCTGATAAAAACAAATTAGTATAAGCCACTATTAAGCCACAGTGTAGATCTAATTGATTCACAATTTTTTTTAATAATGGAGATAAAATTTTTTGTCCATATCCGGATTTTCGCCGCTTTCAAAAACGTTCCATGTTGGTGCGTTTGTGCAGCTCCTATCGTTACTGCACTCGATAAAACAAAAGCGTTGTCTACCCATGGATATGAATGGTTTTATACGCCTGTGAAAGTGAGATAACAATATTGTGTTGTCTCTGGCCTAGAATCAAACGATTTCAAACTCAAGCAATGTTTACCTTGAAGACATTAAACTTTTTTCTAAGGTTTAGGTAGGTAACCATAGTGTATCATTAAAACCACTGGAGTTCTAACTAAATGAACTAGTTAAACCTCCGAATATTGAAATTTGGAGCTCGTGTAGTACACGAGTTCGGAGTGTACTACAATAAATACTGGAGCGATCACCGGTTCGTTCGCGCGCTCCGGGCTCAATAAGCGTTCTATTCGTCCGGGGTGGGCCCAGACTTGCCTGGGAGGATGGGAACACTGGGTCGATAGCTCCGTAGGCCACCATGAGTCACTGACTGTGCAAGCCAAATATACACTCGATCGCCACTACGACGATGATTCATGGAGTCGGATACATGGAACATCGCTAAAAAATTGATCAACGCCAAACGCCTTTTTTCTTTAATACCGAATATTTCCTGGCACCTAACGCCTTGAGATAATACTGTTGAGCAAGAATACTCACCATGAGCGGTGTCAATTTGTAGCGTTGAGTGGATGTTGGATAATCTACGAGCACACTCTTATGCGAAAGAAGAGCTATTACCGCGTCTAACCTGAAAGCGTAGGAAGACTAAGCATACACGCAGGACTCATATCAATGAGAAGTCAACCATCTTGGCATGGGATGACGAAATTAACGAGAACGACAAGGAAACAATGAATCCCCATCCACAAGGATGAAAAATTGCAACAACAATAATGAGATGGTAAAAATCTGCAGCTATAGAAAACTGTTTAAAACTTACGACATTCAAATGGAATATTATTTGGACAAATGAATTGAAAATGTTGTTTTTTATTTACTGCCTATTACAAGTTTTTACGGTAGGTTATTATGTGTGACTCAACCACTATAATGCTGAAATCTTTCCAAAACTTCGGACCGCGGTGGGGAACGAACGCGATATTGTCCTTTCCGGGGAGTAACGCGTTCACCACCACACCATGCGGGTCCTTCGTTTCGACTGGTTCCTCAGCTAATAACATAATA
Organism: Angiostrongylus cantonensis; assembly: GCA_009735665.1. Taxonomy (NCBI): domain Eukaryota; kingdom Metazoa; phylum Nematoda; class Chromadorea; order Rhabditida; family Metastrongylidae; genus Angiostrongylus; species Angiostrongylus cantonensis. The sequence goes on from MQTX01000134.1 coordinate 651,220, forward strand.
ACCTGCCGTGAAAAATTGTAAAAGGCAGTAAATAAGAAGATAACACTGTGATTTAGACTACAGCATCAGCTTAACTGGGTTTGTTGCCAATTTGGGTTCCTCAGATCAACTCGTTGACGGTGACTGCTGATGGCACTGATCGATAGAATTAGCTGCGAAACAGACGAAACGAAGGACCCGCATGGTGTGGTGGTGAACGCGTTACTACCCGGAAAGGGTAATAGCGCGTTCGTTCCCCACTGCAGACACCTGCGGTCCGGAGTTTTTGCAAATATCTCAGTATTATTGTGGTCAAATGAATTGAGTTTCATTGCTCGCCCATTGTTTTAAACGAAACGGAGTAATATTTAGTAACAGCAAATAGACAATTGCAAGCTTTGAATACACTGGGATGATGTTCAAGAAGCAGTACCTCTGGTACTGCACAGCGAGACAAAGCGCCGTATATCCATTCCTATTACGAGCGTTGATCAGAGACTTCTCAGGTTTGATTGCTGGAGAGTCCTTGTCGGATGTTTCCAGGTTACATATGGCATCTAGAAGGACCTAGAATGCAATATGTTTGCCAAACGAAGGTGTATCTTCCGATTATTTGAAAACCAGTATTGATGAATAGATATTTTCGTTATGGTCCAACAATTAAAGTCGACCGACTGTTTTAGTTTTGCAACACTAAGACTGCTTTAACTTCGAATAGAAAGTTATCTAACATTAATCCACAAAAGTAAACATGGCAAATCACTATGAGTCGAAAAGTCGATGGTCCCAAGATAAAGGTTAGGTGGGTTAGAAAAGGCGAAAGGAAGCAAAATGAAGAAACCAACGTAGGAGGCATAGAAAGACGATAACCTCAGAAGGATTGGTGGCAATATATACCCGGATGTTCAATAATATTCATCAAGTGTTGATAGAACGATGAATGACATCTCTGACAAAAAGTGCAGAAAATACGCTAAGGCTGCCACTTTTCAAACCTATTGATTGACCTTTCGTTCTAATTCACAAATACTCGAAGGTAGAAGCGTATCTCAGCTCACACTGAACTTCATGAATTTAAACGAAAACTACCAGAATCCCGCGATTATCGCAGATAAGACACAAGTTTCCATATTCAACGGCGATAAAAATAAGATGCTATGGATATCTGAATTCAAATAAACATAAATTGAAGATTACAACTAGCGTAGTGGCTGGTGACGCAGTACATCAGTAATTTAGAGCGCTAGTTCGACCACTTCCTAACTACCTGATCCAATCTAAGAGGGAACGCTTGACTGGTTATCTCGAAGCTTGCAATAGGAATCTCCAGGAACAGTATTAATCAGCATTCATAGAGAAAATCAGAAATCCTTAAGCAGCAATCACAACAGCACGCAAAATGTTCGAAAACCTTCGCGGTGGACAATGAACTTGAGAAAACGAATCGAATGCAAGAAGTATTGAGATCTGCACAGCAGATGTGATGACGGGTCCATTTACAACTGCTGGTACGTGTCGTCGACATGATAAAGGGTGGGCAGATGCAAGAAATACCGAATTAGACTCTACGCGTGCTGTGAAATGCTTCCATTGGCTAAGAATAAAGCAAAACCTGTTCCATAACTTCACGATTTTCGCTACCAAAAAGTCCTAGAGCCATCGAAAATTTACCGCTCGTTGTCGAAAAAGCTAGCACTCTTGTGTTCAGATCGCGGACAAGTTCTACTCATCTTCCAGCTTCTTTGAAACCAACGGTGGTCGTATGTCTGCTAACACTTTTTCACAATTTCCAGGAATATATTTTAACAAGCAGGAAACCAACGAAAACACCTTCAGAAAAACTATCGTTTCAAAACGTCAATTTTACATGTCTTTGAAACTAACTGTGCTATCCTTATAGATAAATCTGTATCTTATTCGCAAAGATTCTAACAATTTTTAAATTGATTATAATTGGGACTCAGATGCAAACCATGTGGTTCAACTTTTCTTTCCTCAAATCCCACCTTAATAGTCTCCTTTCGTCCAGCACGAGCTGCAACATGTAGTGGGGATTCGTGCTGTTTATTGAATACCGATGGAGTGATGCCATTTCTCAAGAGGAATTTCAGTGGCTCAGCTCCCTCACAAACAGCTGCGTAATGGATCGTATACCTCAAGAGAAATCATTGTTTCTGCTCTCTTTTCCAGATCAAATCCACTTGCAAAATTTACTTGTTTAATAAAATCAATAGAAACGAATACGAACCAGTTATTTGAATCTGGAATGTTCATGTTCGGTTGTATTGTGCGAAGACGCTCAAGGATCTGAAATGCAACCACCAAATCCGATTAGAAACAATAATGCAATAAACGAGTTGTAAAGAAAACTAAAAATTCCAACACAGACAATCACGTCCTTCTTAATCATTTCCGGTGACGCTGGTAAAACAAAATAACGGAAAAAAAAAACTATGGACACGATCATTGCGATTCCAGTTAAGAAAATGCATGAAACGAGATTTTAATTGTTATTTAAAAACAGAATTTTAAGCGCATTCTCCCAACGGTTTACCACCTCGTCGTGGCTGGGAGGTGTTCTTGGGTATCGGGCTGCGATGTACAGCGGTGGGATTCATTCCCTTGGCAGAGTCTCCCAAGCTGAGGAGTCCGCGTTTCTATCAGGAAGCCTAGCTAAGAGCAAACCAATGCCAGGACTCACCACCATCCTGGTAACAAACTAGCCGCATGGTGGCAAATCTTCTTTTGATCCACAAGGGCAGCGACTGCTTGTGGTGGTGACGACCTGGGGCAGAATTTGGCCAGGCTGGCGTTGGGATTCCAGAGAGCCGTAACGGATAAACCAGCAAATCTTCAAAAAAAAGAATGCAGAATATGCTGGGGCCCGCACAATCAGTGAGGACGGGCCGTCCAAGTATCGAAGTATTTCAAGCGTATAAGAAGCGATAATACTAAGGCTCACTAAAGAATTTCTATAGGATTTTTCCTTCATGTGATGGAGTTTCTTATAGCAATACAGAAAGCTTCTCATCAACGATTTTCTCAGACTTCTTCGCTTTTTTCGTTCCAAAAGATGATGCTCATAAAACAACAAGGCGTGATAGATGACATCCTAACTAAACAAACCTTGACATTCGGATTGATGGCAGCCGTATGTAAAGGAGTAATGTTCGCATTGTCATAACCCTTTTTTAGTACCGAAATCGGCAAAATTCGCTGCGGTAACGAAGCATCTGTTCTGCAAAAACACGACTGTCAAGCAATCGACAAGAAAGATCGTCGATGAGCAATTCCTCCCACAGCAATGTCAGCCGATGAAGATCGTTCATGTTACACCTTGCTGGCCCCTCGGCGATCGCACTGGCCAATTCCCTTAGACCCAATCGAGCTGCTACCACCACCATACCATCCATCGCATGCATATTAATATCTATGATAAACAACTTCAAGGAAATCAAAGAAAAAACTATAGTTGTGAAGATAAGCTGTTTTCTCTTTTTTTGACAAAAAAAAAACCGTTCATTAGAACTTTTGAACCCTCCTATACCCGACGAACCCACAGGAACTAACGCCTGGCTCCTTGGATAACTTCACGATATCTTTGTAGCTGAAGCCGCTTTCCACAAGACTAACCAAACCATTAAATCTATCATTGGACGCTGAGCCATACCTCAAGAACGCATTGTTTCCTTCACGACCACCTAAAGTAATTTCCACTTTTATTTTCTTGTTAAGATTTGCATTTATCCTTATGAGCGATGTGTTGATAATTGGCAGATCCGCTGAGAAAAAATTGACTAATTGACTAATAAAACTTGGGTCAGCTTACTACGAGCTGTAACTAGATGATACAACGAAATCACATACTGCAATGACACTTAGCTTTACCATTTTGAGAACGAATAGATGAATGCCCCCTTTTTTCATCGAAGGTCCGTATATAATGCTCAAAATTAGAAGTAGCCTCCTAGTGGTTTACCGCCTCATCATGGATGGGAGGTGGTCCTGGGTGTCGGGCTGCGATGTGCAGAGGGGGATTCATTCCCCTGGCAAGATCTCGCAAGCTGAGAAGTCCGACGTTTCCATCAAGACGTTCAGCTAAGAGTAAACCAATACCAGGATCCGTCACCGCTCTGGCACCAAACTAGTCGCATGGTGGTGGATCTCCCTCTGGACCAGCAAAACTCCGAAAAAAAACGGAGACCATGCTGGGCATCGCAGAACCATTGGGACATCAAAGTATCAAAGTAAACATTAGAAATAGACCCATGGAAAAAATGCTACAGAGATAGTTAAGATCTCAAAAGACCGACTTTCTATAAACCTCGGCATATGTAGATAATATATATTTATTTATTTATGATCTTATGTCTTGCTCGCGACCCCATATGAACAGCACGTGGGCCAATCCCACTCGTAACACCAAGGTGAGTAGCCTTTCTGTTCAATATGGTGTAGACCTACATTTGACCGTAACATCTGAGCCCACCATCTACTTAAATGTTTGATCTTCATTAATACTTTAGCCTCTTTTCCACCGAAAAAATAAAGTATTCTAACATAAATACGTCCAGGCTCTGAGGAAGGCGAAATCGCCGAAACGTCAGTCATCGACCAACAACAACAACAACGACAACGAAGACCTATACCAACCTCGCAGCAGCTAAAGAAGATCAGTTTATAAGATCATAAATAAATAAATATAGTTAAGATCATCATTTTTTGCTTGGCAAATCTACAACTGTCGGTGCAACAAACAAAAAGTGGAAATAATATGAAACATTTACACAAACTAGTCCAGTCTAATTCCTAAAAGGAACAAACCGCGTGTCATCTCTATTGCTCTCGTCGCACGACCAATCATGTAAAAGTTCGACTGGCCAGTACTTTTCTGAACAAAAAAGAAATAGAATGCAAGAAAGCTTGTAATCTTCGCCTCCTCCCACCCTCTCGAGAAGGTTTGGTTCTTTCCGTGGAGTTTTGGCCTTGTTCAGTTCAGATTTCAGCCTGAAGTACTCTTGTCGCACAACATCGTTCCTGCACTGAATCGCTACAGAGTCGGCTGATCGGGAATCAGCATAGGAGAAACTGGTTGTACATGCATTGAGGTCGACGTGCCTGAATAAATTAAAAGATCCCAAAGATAAAAGAACGAGAACACTAAAGATCAGCCCACAAAGTTACACAAAAATTAAAAAGTTATGGAGTACCCGGTTAATGACGCGCGGTTTAAACGCGGAAACAATTTTCTAAATTATATTTCACCTCACTCCTGAAAGAACACATGGTGATATATGCCTACTGCCGCACGGCCCTTGGCATTATATGTGATTAGAATCATGTTAGCGAACCGTTCCGCTGTTTGCTGAACAATTTCCTTTTCTCCCAACTTTTTTTTAAATTCTGAATTTGAAAACACCACACATATAGCAAGAATGAGTTAAAAATATCAATAAAACTTCCTTGATACTTGAATGGCCTGCCGCCACTGGTCGTGTGGGCCCCAGCAGAAATTCCACTTTTTCGGAGTTTCGCTGGTTTATCCGTTGCGGCTCTCTGGAATCCTGAGGGCAGCCTGGGTAAAATCTGCTTCAGATCGTCGCCACCACAGGAAGTTACCGCCCTTGTGGATCAGAATGAGATTTGCCACCAAGCGACTAGTTTGGTACCAGAGCGGTGGTGGACCATGGTATCGGTTAGAAACGTCGTACTCCATCGCAGCTTAGGAAACCCTGCCGAGGGGGTGGGTCCTGTTCTTCCGCTGTACATCGCAGCCCGACACCCAGGAACACTTCCAATCCAAGATGAGGCCATAAACCATTAGGACGCAATAAAACTTAGGTAATTTGAGAAACTTTTAAACATAAAATGGAAAAGTGAAGTAGTTTTAGAAAATACCTGCGTTCCACACTCATCAGCCTCTTCATTTCTTTTATATTGCCTCTAATGATGGCTCTAATGAGCAGTCGCGAATTCGTGATAAAGCTCACATATTCAGGAGATTTTGCCGATATGAAGAAGGGATTTTCCTAAAGATGACAAAAGGAAAACGAAGCAGTACTGTGTTAAGTGAAAATTACCTTATACTCTTTGATTCCGACACGAGCAGTGAGGCGGTCATTTCCTACTTTGGAGATTCGCTTAGAGACTGCGTTCTGTAAAGAAATTAATCACCTCAAAATCAATAAAAGAAAATCCTACCATGGAAAGCACAAAATCAATTTTTAAGACCAAAATAACCACAGCAAAAAACTAGAAAACAACAACAGTAAAAATCCTAAACTTCTATTGAACGAAATACTTAAAAGTCAAATTGTCATAACAAAACTGGCAAATAGATTTTCTACCTGGTGATAGAGTAACAGACAAATATCAGATACTTTGGAAAACCCAAGTAGGAGGGCAAACAATTTGAAAAGGTGCAATGACAACGGGGTTTGAATTCATGGTCAGAAGTCAACGAACAAGGACCACTGCGCTATATGCGCCCCTTTTTTAGGTTGGTAGATGACTCTAAAAAGTTTAGAGTGTTCGTTGGATAAACACGGATAAACGTTAAAATTCGTCGAAAGTACTATCGCTTGCTTTTTAAGTTTTCGTTTCATGTTCAGACGGATATTTAAAAACTCAACGACGAAAGGCAGGGTCAAACGGTATAACGACAGAAAACGTCGAAAGTACGTCAAAGCTCTAGCATGACCCCTATAAAGGTCATACCAGCCACTGTGTTTTCTGAAAAATGACAGTTTCTGAGGTCATGTCGATGCGTAAGTGTAAACGAGATGACATTATTCCTCGTCCCAAAAAAAAGCAGTCCAATTTTTTGGCGGAAAAATCTACTCGGGTTTTGTCCGACTTTTTTAGAGAACCATCTCATATTGCTAGTGGATTAATCTTGAAATAGGTGAATACTCTCAAGCGCAACAAAAAACTATTCCAGCTTGTCTTAATTTGGAATAAATTCTTCAAGTATACTGGAAGTAAACCTTTGAATTATCCTACCACCTCATTTTAATGCTTTCCTTAATGGTCCAGCTAGTCATTTCGTAACGAAAATTCCTTTGTATTTGAAAATCAAATAAGCAAGTAAAACCAAATTATCTAAATTTGTCTTTAAAGGTTGTCGTTTACGTAGTTCTGAAATTGAAAAGCGATTCTTGGTTCAACGACAAGAGAAAAGCCCTCACCGTTTTGTTCACATGGATCCTCTCCATCTTTCTTCTCGCTGCTCTTTTCGTCGCAACATGGCTTTTCTTCTCTATCGTCACTTCTTTCAGTTTTTTCTTGAGATTCTTAACCTTACCATAGCGCTTGGTCGAAGGCTTCCTAGTAAATTCCGGTGCAATATGGAGAAAAGTTGGCCTCCTGATTCTTGTAGAGTGGCGCAGTCCATCTAAAATCAAATAGAAAGTGATAATTTGTAATGCCAATATTTGACGTCTCAGAATTATTTGAACGCTAAACTCTTAATGAGAAAATAGTTCCAATAACAAGTCATCAGTTCTAAATATGTATAATTCTATTCTAAAACTCGATTAATCTCTCAAAGATCACAAGCTCACCTACAACTTTTCATAAGTGAAACATATATTCAATATCTCTGGCCAGTCTTCACAAACAAACCCGATGCCAGAACAAATTCCACTTGACTAGTACTATGTCTGTTCGAGAGACTTTTTCGATGCAGTCCCGAGATGGCTTGGCCATGGCGTTACCACATCATCGCTATATGGCGACTTCGCTGCACCGAATGGAGGTTCTCTGCACCGCTGCTGCGTTTCCTGCACTGTCCAAGGAAAATGAACCCTTTGTCTATATCGCAGTTCGATACTACGGGAATAGAAACGTTGCTACAGTCACCATAAATGGCACGGCACAATATAAATGGCAGCAAGGTTAATGTAGTAAAATAATTCTCAGCGAGCATGGAAACCTTCATTCCTTCAGTGAGCTTCATCAACGCACTGGTTCTCAAACCACTCTAAGGGCTATTTAACGGTAATGATATTATGGAAGCGTGACATCTGTCTGCACCTATCTAGTTATTTTTTTTTACGTGACCCGACATCACAACTGCGGTGCAGACCCCAGCACATCTTGCATTCTATTCATTTCACTTGCATTCAAAATCCACGAAAGTCACCCAACTCTTCGCGAGTTGTTTCAATCGCCGCTTGAGGATTTTTTCTTGGGACTCCAGAGAGAATAGAATCGACCAGCACTCACTGACATTTGTGATGAAGACGAAAAAATCCTATAGGAGCAACCGCAGCCACACACGATCTCGGGCCACATAATAACAATAATACCAATACCAATAATGGTGGCCAATAATAATAATAATAATAATAATAATAATAATAATAATAATAATAATAGATGAAAATGTGGTGCACATGAAACGGTATGGGGATCTAACAAATAGCGGCGCGTGCCAAACCTGTTTAAAGGAGTCTGCTTGCTCGAGAAAGATCAACAACATTTCATCTTTATCACGAGGTCTTTCACCTACCTTGATTCCGATGAATGGATAAAAGCGAAATTGTGGAAACTCGCAGTGAACTTTGATTCTCTAGCAGCAGATATGGGTTTACCTTTTGGAAGCGTATTTTAAACACCTTTGTTGGTCTCCAGCCAGATAATTATAACCTCTTAACTGAACCAACGTGAAGAAAGTCCCTCTTGTAGAGGAGCGTAAGCATGGATGTCATTATGATGTACTAAGGGAGAAATCAGTAAACAGTAGAGAGATGGAGTCCGTTTCCCCAATGTAATTAAATATAGGAATAAATAATATTTAGTTAAACATGAAGTGTGTTTACACGACCGTTTTTGTTCAACATCTCTTTAGTCATCTGCATGAAACCTGCAACGCTGGTCTAATACACGACGAATTACATAAATGAACATGCTGAAAACCATGTGTTTTTTAACAACTAAATTAATTGAGTACTTAAGGACTTGGCAAACTCGTGAGAAATGATGCCGTATGCCAACTTCATCAATTTCAAATTAATAAAGTGCTAATAGAGAACGGCAGTACAGTGGTAATGATGCTGATCATCAAGAACACGGTTCAGGTTCAACCCACACCAGGCTTCCCGATTTCGGGAAATTGGTAATATTTGTCTGTAAAGAGTTCAATTTCTGGAATCTGAATTCAAATGGGAACGCTCTAGCTCGACTATCTCAGAACTCCAAATGAACGCCAACCCACAAGCACTAGTCGAACCCACTGGCTAAAAGCTCGAAGACGTTCTTGGATGATTGTTTTGAATAAAGAATGGAATGCAAGAAGCGCTGGTATCAGCATAGTAGGCGGGATGACGGCTCGAGTAAAGTAAAAGGCAGTGAGGTGGTAACAAATTAGAATTTTAAAAAAAAAAGAACGAGCATAGTAGCCGCTACTACCAACGCAGGCAGAGCAGCCGCACAAAACATAAAACATCGTGGATTGTGACACATTGATGACTCACTATTCAAAGCTACGTATCTGAGGGCCGACAGCATTGTTAGAAATGTTTGCGACAGAGAAGAAAAAGAGAAGAATGATCTCATGGATACCGAAGGGTGCGAAGGCTTGGAGACAGAGAAGTTTTATGAAAGAATGGGACAGACATCATATTGGAACCTCATGCTTAGAACACAATTTCACATAATTTTTCACTTGTTCTTGAAATTGAACTTCACGGACCAGAAGGGCAGAATTACATTGAGATAAGTGCATTCAAATAAAATTAATGTCAAAAGTATTTAACTTAATAGCTTGGCGAAAATAAACATATGAAGACGAGATGGAGCATTACGGGAGGAATGAAGAGAGGTGTGAAAGTGCATGTGGGAATCTTATAAGATGGAAGAGAACACTAGTTGATAGAAAAATTGTCTAAATCGGAACATTGCTTATCCAAGACGAAAAAACTTGTGCATTGAGCACACTAAAGAAAAATGAAGGGCTGAGACAGCCCACGGCAGCTTGCTGAGTGTCTCAACTTTTAAACATTATTATTACATGACCCGACATCGCACTGTGCGGATCCCAGCACTTACTGCATTTAATTCGTTCCCTCGATCTGTCATCTACGAATGCCTTCGAAATTTTCTGTGTGGTTTCGACTGCTGCTTGAGGATTTTTTCTTTTTCCTCACGAATGTCGGAGTACTTCTGAAGTTGATTCTCCTTGTAATCCTGAGATAGCCGCGCTAGGACGTTCTCTCACCAATTAGAGAGAGTGAGCATGTCCAAGGCAAGCCTGGTATCAATTTTCCGACCTCGTAAGGGTGAGAGTCTTGATCGATCATGGGTGTGGAGAGATCGAAACTGGTCCCGGGTGGGTTGGGCTATCCGCGTAGTGACGAGGTCGCTACCAATACGCTATGCGTGACCTAGTGCGTCCAGTGCAAATGATGTAAATGATTCAAATGATGACGATTCAGTAAATCCCAAAACGTTCCATTAAACAGATAGTTGACGTATGCAGCAGTGAGTGATCCACGAAGCAGAAGAAACCGTTCATTCGGCTTGGCTTGCTATCCCAAACATTTTGAACTTCATACCGTTTTATTTACGGCCTACTCTTTTTAATGGCAGGATATACTGCGAAATATAACTTCGACGATGCTGAGATCTTTGCAAATGTTACAGTTATATTTCGCAATATACCCTGCCATTTAAAAGAGTAGGCAGTAAATAAAACGGTTAAGATTGTGATTATAACCAAAAAGCCTCTGCTTAATTGGGTCCATTGCCGATTTGGGCTCCTCAGATCAATCCCGCTGACAGGTGATTGCTAATGGCAGAGATCGATAGAAGTAGCTGAGAGACAGGCGTAACGAAGGACCCGCATGGTTTGGTGGGGAATGCGTTACTCCCCGGAAAGGACAATAGCGCGTTCGTCCCCCACCACAGGCACCTACGGTTTGTAGTTTTGCAAATATCTCAGCATCATTGAAGTTATATTTTGAACTACACCAAACATAGGTCCTAGCAAGAGCCATCAACAGATTTATATGTACCAATGAAGACAAAATTGTAAAGAAAAGAAAAACAATCCCACTCGATAAATTAAGAACTGAATGACAACAACAATGAGATGAGAAGGTGACAACAAAAACGATGTTGTACATGAGAATATTCCTCGCTTTCGCACTTTACGTTTGACCCTAATAACCTGTTTTTGCGTAGGAAACTAAAATAAACGGTGACATCAAATAGTAAGAGGATTACAAACGTTTTCCCGGACATATGCATTTACGCAGATGGAAAAACAAAACAAAAGGATAAAAATGGATAAAGCTCTCGGCGTCGATCAATCCTTGAGGGATGCGCCATGCATTCGACTTCATTAAGTATCGTTGGAGGTGATTGAATGCATATCTGGCCTTTACAATGACTCACGGTGGCCTACCGATGTATCCCGCCAGTGCTGCTATCCTCCCAGACAAGTCTGGTACCAATTTGCCGACCCCAAAGGGATGGAAGGCTTGGTGGTCCACGGGCGCAGGGATCGTTTCCACGTGCGTGTCACAGTAGCGCGTCCAACCACTGCGCCACACACGCCCCTAACAAAAGCAAAACAAAAACAAAAAAACAAAAAAAATGGTGTTGAGCGAAAAAGTGAGAAGGAATCCCTAGAACGTCAGGGCGGACCTGTGCATTTGGCGGGCTCCTCGTGGGATTGTTGCGCGATCTTCCTCATCGCTGTCTTCGTTCTCGCCATCTCTGAAATGTAATAACTTGGCCAAAATAAAAAAAAACAACTGGGAAAGCGACTGGCTCCGAGGAGTCAAGTACTGATCGTGAAGAAGCGTTAGTTCTGAAACCGGGAATGGTTGACAACAGCGATGTGTGCCAGCCTACGAGACGGCAGGACGGCTAGAGCGAGCGACGAGAGATAGGACGGCTACGGCAAAACGCAGAACGCCGCTGCAACCTCAGTGAGAGAACTAGGGACATGAATATGAACCACTCGGAAAAGCACGTGCCCGCATTACTCACGTAAACTTCGTTTTAATTGGTGGGGACGCAGGTAGCGCAGTGGTTAGTAGTGTCTCACAACGCACAGGTGGTCGATGGTTCGACCCTGCGCCCCGTAGTATCAGACTTGTCTCGCTGGTCTGGTACATCGCTAGACTATCGTCCACCACTTTTCGGGCCAAATTTGTATTCAGTCACCTCTGGGACTGCTTGATGAGGTCGAACGCATAACGCATCCATCAGGGATTGATCAACGTCGAGAGCTTTATCCTTTTTTATCCATTTCAAAAGTTTCCTCTAACACTGCACTAAAAGCGCCCCAAAGAGGTACTAGCTCGTCACAAACAGGAACAGTGATTTCTTGATGGAGATATTGGAAGTCTAGAACAGAGAAACGAACTAAAAGGCAACAGCACAGAAAACGATTTTAACAGCTGCTAGAAAGCAAACACACAAATATTGCGAGCGATTCTCCGTCACCAGAATTCGCCTTACAGGTCTTCTCGAAAATGGATCTCCTGCCCAGGTAAGCACTAATAGAGCCTAATAGATTGCCTTTCCTTTCCTCTAGAGTTATGGTGTAATGAAGAAGGAGTTAGTGTGACGTGGTCCGATGAATGGGAGGCTATGCCGATAGTGATAACAGCTTGGAAAAGATAGCAAGCTAATCTCTCTCCACTATTGGTTGCTCAGAACATGACGCTTTATTCTAGAATAAAAATAAAAAGAAGTCATCGAATAACCACAGAAACCACTAGCAAAAATGAAGGAGAATTTGGTTAAAAGTCAATCAGAAGGCATACCACTTTAGTCTGAAAAGTTTATTGATAATGATGAGTATCTTGAAGATAAGTAAAGCTGCGGTGAATCGTCATCAAAGAACTAGTTGAAGACGTTCTTAGTGGATTCATGCAGAAACGTTCGACGGCCTGCAGGAGAAGACATGAGTAGAAGAAGAAGAGAGAACTATGCAATACAACGAAACCAGCGGAAAAAGGGCTTAGACCCGCATTTTATACGGGGATGGCTTGAATAAGAAATACATAGATAAGCCTCAATACGAGCTGAGAAATGTGTAGGCGAAGTTAGGGACTAAAAATCTGAATTATTTATGAAGACAACTCTAACCGGCAGCACAAACGAATTTACAGTAAAAATCAATGTCTTTTTAGCCAACGGTGATAAAACAGTGTTCGGGACGCTGCGCTTAACGTCACCCTATCCTTTTCCTTTACCCCACTTCTTTAATTGGTATTGCTGTCTCAGGCTTAAGGTCATCTATTAGTTACTAACTTAGACTCTGTGCCTTTTGGGCTCGCATAGATGTGCATGTAGTTATTTCGTTACTGAGGAGGCAGCAATAGTTATACTTATAGCCTATTATGTTCCCTAAAGATTGCTGTCTTGTTCTACCTTTATTTCTCTTCTGTAAATACAAGCCTTTGCAGAACTTTATTCAGCGTATTGGGCAGAGTTACTCATAGATCCATCTATTATAATCATCTATAAAAAACGTGAACGATATAAAGATGAGAATCGTTTAACGCTCGTGGCAGGAAACACCGCCGTTAAGGATGAGGTACTATGGTTCTACGAACGTTTTTAAAAACCGACTTTCATTTTACTTTGAAACGAATAGCCGAAATTTTGTTGCACTCATGAAGCAGAACGAGCTCGTTGCCAATTTTTCATTGTGGCAAAGGTTTCTGCTCCATAGCCTTCTTCAGAGTCGCAGTAAAATGAGTCGCATATTGTAATACTGCCATTTCATAACCGTACCTCGTGCTCATTCATGGTTCCGGTTAAGCCCTTAAAAATGGCTGCACTTTTCCAATTCAATTGCGCATAAATCAAAGGATAAAGAAAGGATAAAGCTCTGGGCTTTGATCAATCCCTGAGGGATGCATGCGACTTCATTAAGTATCGTTGGAGGTGATTGAATGAATATCTGGCCTTCACAATGACTCGCGGTGGCCTAGCGATGTATGGAACCAGTGCTGCTACTCTCCCAGGCAATTCTGCTACCAATTTGCCGACTCCGGAGGGATGGATGGCTTGGTGAGTCAGGGGCGTGGGGATCGATTCCACGTCTGTTTTGAAGGGCGTCTCCGATCACTGCGCCACAAGCGCCTTTGAAAATAGTACTATAGGAAAGTAATTTATATAGGGCTTTAGAATGACATAGCAAAGTCAGTTGCATAGCTCTGGAGCATCCTCAGATTCTTACCTGCACTTATCAAAAATTTTTGGGCGTTTTTCAAAAGCCAGCACCGTTGCGAATGTGATGTGATCCCTTCCATAGACTAAACAGCGTTTTATGCAATACTTCAGGAAGTACTGAGACTTTCTGTGGATTCTTGTTAGTCTTTCGAACTGAGGCCTGATTTCTCTTCACAACAGAATTTATTCGTTCGAGCAGGCTTTTTACCAAATATGCACAGTAAGCGTCGCATTTGAGAAAACTGTTGAAGCCGTATCAACATTACCAGTAAATAATTTACTAGACGTTGAGGTGAAAAGTTGAAAAGAACTATGGAACTATGCCAAAGAAAAAGGAGTGGAAAATTGGGGAGAGATTTAGTTCCTTATGTTGTTTTTGACAAATGAAGATTACAGCTATTCGAGTACAAGCAGAAGGCAAAACCACTCAACTTTCACTAATGTTTTCCTTAAACCTTTCCTTTTGCTGATTTCAGTGACATGACGAAACCGCGAGGATCACATATAATAAGAGAGTTAAGAAAAAGAATCATGGTGTTTGATGATTCCGCGTCAACTTGTTCTAAACTCACAGTGGTTAGTTATTGGTAGCAAAATCCCTTCAGAAAACAAAGAGCTGAGTAGTTTATCGGTCAGATGCAAACTACGAACTAATACTTACCAGGTAGTGTTGCATAATGGGTGTCGACAATCTGTTGTCTTCTTTCTCAGCAATGGCGAGGTTGTTAAGCAGCGTACGTTTACTTCCATACAATAACAGATGCAACACAACCGTAGCTGACGTTTTGGCAGAATTGTCTTCTTCGGAGCCCGGAAGGGTATTCTGATATGCAATTTACTTGGCAAAACACTTCAATAACATGTACAGAAGGATGAGAATCTAAATGGTAGTCACATGATCAACAGCTTCTCGAAAAACCCACCGTTTTTTTTTTACGTTTCTTCCACTGAGGAAGAGCCGCTGATCAGCATCGCATATGGTTGACGACTGCATCTCCTCACATCAACGATCGATACAAAGGCACGGGACGAGATCACGGGTGATCTCGGGGCGTTCTTCCCTGCTGTTCATTGTAGGGTTTTTGGCATTTATCCAAAAAGCCTCAAGAAGTTTGCACGCTGGTGTGCATCCTGTGCGAGGACAGTGACGTTTATATGTCAAAATCCCTTTGCCTTTATGGCTGCTAACATCAAAAGTTTTTCATTTCGGATCACCTCACTTGTATTATCGGTCGTTACGTTAATGGTCGAGTGACCCGCACCAACGCCAGTGAACTTTCCACTTTTCCCTAGTGCGTGCAAGAGTAGCTCACAGCGTTCTGCTCACTCTAGACATTCGTTGAGCATCATACTTCTCTTCGAGCGTTTTTGTGAAGAACTGTGTCCATCGGACAGTGGTTTTACTCTTGTACGTTTGACATCCCATTAAATCCGGTCGCCAACGGTGCTGTCTACAGGTTGTAGTTCAAACGCATTACGTTTCCAGCTTACCATGTCTTCCATAGCGAGAGTATAGAGCGGCGTCCTTGATTTTTTTTACCGTTGACTTGGATCGGAGTTCCTGATTACTTTCTCCACTTGCGTGATACGGAATGTGTTCCTAGCATTTTTCTCTCACGTTATTGTTCTAAAATATTAAGTGATCTTCAATCCTGCTTACGTACCGACCAGATTTGTGGTTTTGAACACTTTCCTGCTACGACTTTAGTTTTCGCTTATAATACTTTTTGGAAAAGAGTTTGGATTTTCGGTAGTTTGCACAGTACACTATGTGGAGTTGTGTAATGGAAATAATAGAACATTAATGGAATAATGGCACAATAGAATGTCGCACACATGATTACGTGGCGTGGCATTGTTTCGAAGGGACACGTGGTATGTTGATGCGCGTTTACCGAATAGTTAGTTACTCTCCCCGTCCTTCAAAGCAAAATGGCTGGAAAGCAACTCGTCTACATCTCCAACAGCAGAGTTTCTTTGTTTCGCAGTTTTTATCAGAGTTGCGGACAGAATACTTTATAGAAGCAATGAGCTTCCTTGCAACCACAAGACTATTTCGGAGCGTGAACAAGATCCTATTCGAATTGGTGAACGACAAGAACCGAGCCAGAATCTAGTGCACTTGCCAAAAGCTAAGTTGGTCCATTCGATGGACACTAAAGATTATTCTGTAAAATTAGCAAACATTAACCGGAGTATAAAATTATGGAACATAAGGATGAAGATCGGTATTACCAGTATCGCTTGTCCTGATAGAACGTCAAATGACTCCAATAGGCCTCAATAAATTTTCCGTTTCTCCCTATGGTTAGGACTGGGTAGATGTAATTGTTTACACTTGCCAAAAGTTGGCTACATGAATTTGGACATGTTTAGGAAACTTTGCAGAGCACCCCTTTTATACTAAAACTTGACGCTGGCCAACAATACCATCTAGGACAACAATGCACACTGTCTATTTGCGAGATATGAAATGCTGGCGAGAGTTCTAATATTTTCTCTCAACCGTATTATCAGCAGCGTATTCTGCTCTTGACAATTTGACGCAAGGCTGTTATACGATGTTTGTACCATAAAGGCTAAATTTTCCAGCGGCATTGCTTCTTTCATAACTTGCAATCAACGAAATACGTGTACTTCGCGTAACGCACATGAAAACATGTCATCAGAAGGAGGAAATATTTGGTCATTGGAGAACCTCTCACTCGGTCGTCCCGCTCGAGAAAGGGGATACACCTAGGGGGCCCCTGAGGTTCAAATAGTTAAGGATGGAAAATTTTACAGACATGCTGTCATATGGACGTCATCGACGCCATAGGTTTAATCATTAGTCTTCCAGGAGTGCCACTTGTCACTCGCCCTAACATTTGTCAACTACGAAAACACAGCGTCGAAAATCGTGCTATCACATACCTTTCGTCATATATGACTTGTATATGTACTTTAGCTGAAAGTCATTCTAATTGAAGGAAAAAAATTGAGGATTATAAAAAGTTTAGTGCTACGCACAAATAAGAAAGAGACCAAGTTCATGAAGATTCGACAGAACCAAAGATTAGTTTGTGGTTTTCAACACATCCACAACTAAGCGCATCGATTTCAATGCTCTTGGTGCAAATAATAACGACTCCTCTTAGATTCAAACAAGCATGTTTCAGCTAAATGTCTTCTTCCATTGATAAGCTAACAGGGTGTTGTTATAAAATAATTATCCACATGACGTTTCTGCTCCTTTACGCCTCAAAGTAAAGTCGTTTCACAAAAGCATTACTTTGATCTGTGCTAGTTATTCTACCGGTCTATTACCAACTGCTTGAGGATGGACTCTCTTGTTTAAAACAAGTTGTCTGCAGTGGACAATCGGTCACTCATTGTCTTATGTGAAAGAACCCTTCGTTGTGTAGTTACTTCATTCGAGCGCTGTTACAGTTCAGAATATTCGACTTGATGGGACTGCGAGGACTTCGAGAAGGCGGGCGACTGCGGATGATTGCAGACCATCGACTTGAATCATCGCAGCCCTAAAAAAGCGAAGACATCGAAACGTTACCGGAATAAAACGTTTTTTAACAACAGCGTGCAAAGTTCTTAAAAACAGAAGATATTGATAAATTATACCAAGGTTAAATGAATGGAAGTCGGTTTACTAAAGCATTTCTCAGCTCATACCAAATCTTAGTGGCTGAAAAAAAAATCATTAGAATCTACAGAGAATCTTTTTCAACCCATAAAACCCTCCTAATCTGCCAAGATTAAATTCTGTCAACTGATAACGCATATTTCGTTCTCGCGTTTTTTTTTGCACCAATGTTCCTAATTTGAACATGGGACTCATTGAACAAGTGGGATTTCGTTCAGAAAGAAATGATGGTGTTCCCCAGTGCCCCATTAGTTTTGCGGCTGTCACGCTTTCTGGGAAACTAAAAAGAAACCAAATTCCGTTCTCAAATGCTGGCTGATTTAAATTCTTAACAAGTCTTAAGACTAAAGAATATTTAATGCCAAATTACAACTGCAGACGAAGTAATAGAGAAAAGTCTTTTGTATAAGGCTGTAAGTTGATACACCATCCAAGGCTCTGTCGATGGAGGAATTATCATTGTTGTCGAAAACAATTTTGTGGGGAATGGTTGAATAACAGAGTAATAACATCTGAATAACAATAACATCACGTGTGCCTATGGCATATTGCCGGCAAAGAGACTCGCAGTGGAAAGAATTTATTTCCCACGGAATGATACCGCCAGAGACGGTCGTATTCGAAGTGGGCAAGTATGATTGTTGAAGACTGTGTTGCAGCCAAAGAAATACCGAATCTGTTGTGAAATGCATAGGTCTTGAAGAAAGGAAATGTCGGTTGTCAACTGATGTTCACAAATTTGTTGATTCCACTGCTGCTCCGTACCAGCTTGAAATTTGTTTGCATCTCTAATATTTGCTCTACCATAATTTTTCTAACAGTTGGTGTATTAACTGGTTCAGTGTAATTTTCAGTATGTTTTATTCTCCTCGGCTGTCACGCTGGACTTTCTCCTTGTCTGAGTCGTGCAGCCAAGATGGAATTGAGCAAAAGTAGCAACGCCGATAGAACGACCTTAATTACTGCGGAATCCAAAGGTTCGTCAAAAAAAGCTACAATGACTATTTCGCAGTATGGCCTATGTAACATCCCACCCAGCTTCGTTATTCTGAACAAAAGTGCCTTGTTGTAAAATAATATATTGTGCCGATCCCAACACTTCATTCAATTCGTCGTCTCTTCGCATCCATCATCTATGAAGGCCCTCTGCTTTCGGTATAGGGCTTAAGAATTTCAGTCTCCTTTATGGATAACGCGAAACGCTGGTTAGGTAGATTCTGACTGAAGTTCTGAGAGAACCATAGTGGGATGTTCACAGGTCTGCACCACAGGCATTCACCGATTCTTGCGGATCATATGGAGACCCTCACAGGGAAGCCTAGCACTACTTTCATGGCATCGCGGAGTAGGAAGGTTTGTTTTTTTTTAGTGCGGGGTCCACCTAGGGTTCTGCCTTATTACTGAGTAACATTTCTAGAACTGCGCTATCAGTTCCCCCTAGCAAAGTTGTCACTGCATTCAACTGCAAAGAGAAAATGGACAAAAATTGTCATTTGCATATTTCAAAGGTACCCTTGAAAATCAGCCATTTTTACATAAACCTAAAAGAAGTTAAGCCAGAAGTTTAATTTGCGTCGTTGGATGTACTGAAAGGATAAATGGTAGAGCCCTCGCCGTTGATCAACCTCTGAGGCTCGCAGTGCACAGGACAATTCCATAAAGAGACGTCACCGAGTGCAGACCCCACCAAAAACATTCCTCAGTTGCTCCTAATTTGTAGCTAATTATAGTTTGTTGTAAGATGAAAATAATTTTTATTTATTTACTGTTATTTGATTTATAGAAAGCACTGCTGAAAAAGAATGCATAAAAGCAGGCAACTATATGATTAACTATATGATATGACTATAACGAAAAGAAAACTTACGAAGTTTGCCTTGAATTTTTTGGCCTGCAACAGCTGTCGAAATTGAAAAACTGATAAGGTGAATATCTCGTGTAATTTTTTAAATAAGAATTTCATTGATCTATTCTTTATGTTTATCTTATAAACTGATCTTGTTGAGCTGATGCGGGGTTGGCACAGGTTTTCGTTGTCGTTGTTGCTGGTGGTCGACGGCTGATGTTTCGGCGATCTCGACTTCTCGACTAATCTCGAGATCTCGGCGATATCGACTTCCTCAGAGCGGTGCTGTTTCGAGCCTCTGATTCTCGTGTGGTCCCACTCGACAACGAAAACTTGCACCAACCTCGCATCAGCTCAACGAGATCAGTTTATAAGATCGTATAAATAAATATATCAACTATTTATGCTGAGGTTTATAGAAAGGCAGTCTTCTGATTTATAAAAAATTTCGTTTTTTATGTATGTTTAACACATATATTTAAAACACAAAGTCTGCTCTTTGTAGTATTAGTTCTTCTCAAGATTTATTGTTTTAACATTTTATAGGCTTTAAGTTTGGTATGAATCAGCGTGATATTCGTGTCCCATTTTTGTACGAGTGGAAGAGTGGACATAATGCTACTGCAGGAGTTCGGAATGCCATCTAGTTTGGCGTGAGGGTAGTATTGGAGAATCAACAGTGAGAACATGGTTCCCGAAATTCTGATCTGGTGATTCCGACTTCGAAGACAAGGAAGAGCTCGAACGTCCCAATGAACTTGACGACGACGAATTGAAGGCACCAGTGGGGGCAAACGCAGGAACAACTGTTCGATAGCTTACAGAACAGCTTGGCGTTAGCACAGGAACAAATTAAACTCAATTGAATCGCATAGGAAAGACAAAAAACTCGACAAGTGGGTGCTGGACGAATTAAACGATGATCAAAGCAATCGTCGTATTGAAGTGTCGTCTGTTCTTACTTTGCGCAATCGAACCGACCTTTTTTTGATCAAATTGTGACGACGAGAAGATGACTATGTACGACAACTGGAGGCGTTCAACTCAATGGCTGAGTTGCGACCAGGCTCCACAGCGCTTCCAAAAGCTGAAACTGTACTAAAAAAATGGTCAAGTGGTTGGCCTGGTGGTTTGCAGTTGGGCTGATTCATCACAGCTTTTTGAATGCGGGCGAAATGATTACGGCGGTGAAATATTGTCAACAAATCGGCGAAATGCATCGTAAACTCCAACAACAACGACCGGGGTGCGTCGACAGAAAAGGACCGTTTCTCCACGTGAACGCTCGACCTCACGTTGCGGAACCAACGCTGCAAAAGTTGAACGAGTTGGGCTATGAAACTGCGCTATTTTCATTAGAGCTCTTGAGTAATGAGTATCACTTCTTCAAGTACTTTGACAACATCCTAAGCGAGAAATAGTTCACAAATTACGATGACACAAAAAATGCCTTCAACTAATTCATCACTTTCAGAACTTCAGAATTTTGTGCAACTAAAATAAGTACATTTATTTCCCACTGAAAAAAATGTGATGCCGGTGCTTATTTCGATTAATAAAATTTAGCACGAAAAAAGTTATGGTTACCTAAAGTTTACGTTTTAAATCGAACATTTCATATGTTACAACCTAGAAGGATTTAACATAGTACTATTAGATCGGGCGCGCGAGGCGTCGGAGGCCCCGTGGAACACACGGATCGATCCCCTCGCCTCAGGCTCACGATGCCCTTCATTCTACCGAACTCGGCAAATTGGTAGACGATTTGTCTGGGAGGATAGCAGCACTGGCTCGATACATCGATAGGCCAATACGAGTCTGTCATTGAGAAGGCCAGATATGCATTCAATCACCTCCGAACGATACTTAATGAAGTCGAATGCATGGTGCATCCCCTCAGGGATTGATCAACGCCGAGCGCTTTATCCTTTATTCTTCCACTACTAGATCTGTCGTCAACATTAAAATATTGTGCTATAGGATGATATATTTGTGACTTCTTCTAAGCAAAAGAAATCGAATGTCTTGTACATGGAAACTGTAGATCGTAAGCGATTTGTGCTCCAACCAAAATTACAAAATATGTAGTCTATGTGAAAACAGAGACACTAGACGTAGCAGAATTTTTTGTGTAACCGTATTGTTTTACCTGATAACGTTGCTGCTCATCTGGATTGACCGTGGCGAGCTCGGTTAACTATGGATAGCCTCTAGTCCCCTTCAATAAACTGTGGGCTTATTTTATGAAGAAGTTGGACGTCCCACCCATGTCTTTTTATTACCATTTCTACCTTTTGTCGTCTCTTCTTATCATTTTGATCGCAGTTCACTTTTTCTAAGGTGCATTCCCCATACTCAGCAGGCCAACTACAGGCGAATACAAGATTGAAACTACATGGATTAACAAGCTACATTGTCTTATCCATCTTAAATCAAGTAAAACATGGCCTCTTGTCTGTCCTATCCTTTGAATGAAACTTGAAGACCTATCTCGTAGGCTTGTTACTAACGAGATTGGGACACTTACAGAAGCAGATTCTCGACATAAAGAACAGGTACACCTCGACCTACGCAATTTTAAATTCTATAGTCTTTGAGTTGTCGCATGCTGAGCGGCTGGACTTATTCCTGGCCGGTGAGACGAAGGAATCAAAATTAAGGTGATGTTTCGTGGAATACGACGGCCCAGATATCGCATCTTCTTAATCATCTTCAATATCCTTTACGAGATGCGGTCAAGGACTATCACCACGATCGCCTGCTATATTACGATGGAGGACTTTTTTTCGTTTGTTTCTGTAATAAAACTGTACTTTACTTTTTGGTATAAATTACATTGACGCTTCGGTGTGACTTACTTTCTACGATATTTCAAAGTATAGCACTAAATAACACGCTGTGGACCAATTGGGCTCGATTACAAGCTAGAGATTTCAGTAACAAGCACATTTCCCTTGATAATGGTCTCTGACACAGCAGTCAGATTACTAGTGCAAGTTTTTTCGACCTCCGCACTTATAACGGAACCATCTGTGAGATTTTATCTTCTGACTTTGTTGCTAAGGTGACACCTTATTGCACTGGTGAATCGTTGTGTGTGTGATTTTGTTCTCCAGCCAAATATGATTGGTTAGCGTAGCGGTATTCACCTCGGAATTCAGGAAGTTGGTGGCCGGCTTGTCTAGGATTACTTTACTTCTAGCTATCCGACTGGGAACGGTTTAGTCTGGCTATCCCCCAGGATCCCAGGGAATGGACTACATCAGCAATCTATAACAATCGTTCTCGACCAGTTAATTAGGGACATGCAATAGATCCTACTTCGTTTTCTATCACGAAAGTGATTGAGTTTCATGAGTAGAATGACCAGAGTTAATCTGCCACTGAACTATTTTTTTCCTCACAGACAAATTTAATAGCAATTTGCCATCTTTAATGGAGTCAGAGTCTTTTTTAGCTTCGGTGATGAGTCGAACCTAGGACTATACGTGTATTGAAGAAGGCCTCTAACCACTGCTCTATGCGCGCCTTCAGGAGAACGATAAAATATTTATAATCGCTAATTTTGTTTCAAAGTGCATCGTCCTTCTCCGCAATGTCGCTATTTCGAATAAGGAGACGACTAGTTGCTAAACAAAATTTCGTTCAAATTTTGAAAAATTTGCTAGAAAGTTTATTATGTTGTTTTATTCGATAAGGACAAAAGTAAGATTTCCTTGTGGACCCTATGGTAACTTGACAAATAGGATTTCTAAGTGATAGAGGCGACGTTGTGTTATGTTATTATTTTAGCACTTTTCTAAGCAACCCTTCGCTTTAATATGAAAGAATATGAAAGGAATCGGCACTGTTGCAGCGCTATAGAAATTCCTTGTCACTTTGTGGAATATGTTTTCACTTGTGGCTTTCCTTGACTCGTTGCATACTCGAAATTATCTGTGACATTTGATGGTTTTCCCGGCCAATCCGCAGATAGTAAGTCAGCTGTGTGCAGCCGCTTTCCATTTCAGGAATTCGGTGCACATTCTGCACTGCCCAAATCGATGCTGTCCGATGGTGCTTTTCGAAAAATTGGCATCGCTACTTGTGCTCTGTCGGTGATTTCGACGTCAATTCTATGCTTTACTGTGATCAACATTTGGCAGCGCACCAGCGCTCTTAAGTCGGAGTCAATGGCACGAAGCCACGTATTCGCAGTGAGCCACGTACCTGTTGAACTAAAGCTCCGTCATGAACACAGCATTGTTCTTTACTTTTGATTACATGTAAAATAGCTTTAAAAATTTTATTAAGATCGTTAGCCGAGGCATTTGGACATGTTCAGATTTCATATTTTATCATACAAAGAGTAAACGTTGTCAGGGTTCTGAAAAATTTAGTTAGCCTGATTGTACCTTGGGACCGTTTCCGAAAAGTTCGAACATCTTTCGGCACCTTAATTTACATAATAATAGCGCAATTTTTAACTTATAATGACGCATTTCAGATGAAATCACAAGTGATCTGGACCGAGATGAGTGAGATGAGCCGCAGTTTTAGAACCTCTAGGTATTCAGAGGCGGGAGATGAGAAAAATGCAGGTGTTTTACACAAATGCAGCCGTAAGTGTCAGAAAAACGTTCTGAATCAGGTTTTGTTCTAAGTTTCCAATTCTGCAAAAAAAAATAATTAGGATATGCTTGACCACGGATCTCCTTAAAGGAGGGATCTCACGAGGCAACGTGGCGCCTCCACAGGTAGCGGACAAGGAGTAAAAATCAAGAACCAAAAGCGACCTATGCTTCCTTGAGACACATTTAAATCCAATGTAAGGACTTCTTGTTTCTGCTGCGCCGATTTGACACATATCTTCTGTGTTGAAGAAGACGTATTCATGCGTGCGTTCAGGGATCAGTTCTCGTTCACGCAGATTGTATTCTACGATACAATTTAGCCAAAGACCTGCAATCAAGTAACGGAGGAATATAGGGAGACGGTTAGCAGTCGCCTCCAAAAAACCGGTCTACTCTGGGAGAGACCGGCAAGCAAACCATACGTACAAGCAGTATCCACTTTCAGAGCTGAGCAAGCTATGTGTGGCTATCAAGAAGTTAATCGCAGTGAAATAAACGGGCCTCATTTCCCTTAACCTGAAAGAAACCTCATTACGGTAGCGTCGGGAAGGAGGAGTTCGGAGAGGATTATAGAATCTGATAACCATTCTAGCCTGCCTAAACTGTAAAGAATAAAGGTGGAGACGATTTGTACCTACAACGCACTCACACTTGCGTCTTAGCTCCGATAGAAGACTTGCCATGCGCACAATAAAAGTAGGGTATGTAGCCATCGGACTGGCCGAGACAAGAAGGTGCATCCCGTTTAACGCCGTCTATGAGATCGGAGAAGAACTGACCTTCGGAACATGCGACAGTATGCGGAGTCATTCTCATCAACACGTATTTAGCTTTGAACATCGATTCATTCGGCCAACTAAAAACCCGAATGGAACATTTAGGGTTAAAGAGATGTGGATCAACACCGGCTTTCAACGTCGCTTATGTACCAACATCAAGCTATGACGAAGACGAAACTAAATTGTTTTATAAGGGCGAGAGAAATTCTACAGAAAAGACCACAGATTCCTTATTCCAATCATTAGAGACTTTAACGCTAAGATTGGTCATAAAAGAACGCCACATTGGTACCCACGGACTACAATAAAACGAGCAGGATAAACCGCTGTCTGAGTTTATCGTGACGACCAAGACCAATCATGGTAACTCGAAATTCTGGAAGTCTCACTCTCAATGCTGAACATGGGAGTCTTCTGATGGAGAGCAGCATAACGAACTAAACCACATCATAGTAAATCGAAGGTTTTTCCAAAGATGTCGCTGTTATTTTAAAAATTCTACACAGTATCAGATTATCGTCTTCTTCGTGCAAGATTTCATCTCTGGCGAATGGAGTGAAAGCTAAAAAAATTAAAAACCGAAGTGGCAAAGCTCTTAGCTGGGATTTGTTCAGTTCATTAGTCGGCTATTAGAAAGATACCGTTCTCGTTAACCTTGACGATAAATGTGTTTTGCTCATTCAACACCATGGTGTTAGCGCTATGAGAGCGGAGGGACTCAAACTCACCATGAGACGTCTTTCTCAGGTACACTCGAGCTAATATGTCAGAGTGGAATCGCACGAGCTACAGGCAATTCAGTCCAAGTCCGACCTTCCAAGAGAAAGCAGACAGGCGGCAAAGGAAGATCTTAGAAGAGAGCTGCAGTTACATTTTAAGGTGCAGAGGCTGGAAAGGCCATTCGCAAAGCCCATCGAGCTTCGCCGGTTGCACGACTCCCAGACGGAACGGTTACACCTTCCAAAAAGGTAATGGGAAAAGACATTCACGATTACAACTCAGATCTCTTCAATGGTCATTTGCTTCTGCCGTCATGTAAAATAAAGAAGAACGGTTCTGTCGCACCACTGGTTATCTCTTCCGAAATCCGACAAGCTACTTCCCCGGTGAAAAAACAAGCAGCGCCAAATCCGGACAGGGTAAGATCAGAACACCTGAAGAAACTTCCACCAGTCCTCGTAAACACACTAGCTTAACTGTTAACACGTTACTTGTCTGAATTTAAGGTTCCTACTTAGTGGAAGACGACGAAGACTGTGCTATTGCTCAAGAAGGAGAACCTCCAAGATATCGCCAACTAACTACTATCTATTCTGAGTATTGCCCGTCGTCTACAAATTTTTCACACATCCTAAACAAGATTGACAGAACACTGGGAGAACAAGAGCTGCGTGAGCAAGCAGTGTTTTGAAAAGGATTCAGTACGGTAGACCAAATTCACGCGATAGCAAGGCTCACTGAAGTACCCCGAGAGTGCGAGAGACCGCTTTGTCTCATTTTCATCGATTTAACGAAGGCTTTGGCTAAGTTGAGATGGAAACAGCCACTCTGGACGGCCAGGGAGTCCTTCCTCAGTATGTGAAAATTCTTGGTGAGCCATATAAAATTTTCACCACCAAAATATCACCATTCTGCAACGATGTTAACATTGACGTCAAAAGAAGTGTTAGGCAAGGCAACACCATCTCGCCAAATTATTTACAGCCACGCCCGGGCATGTTGCGTGAACGTTGGAATAAAACAACATGAGAGTGAAAGTCGCTGGCCGGCAAATATACCATCCTCGCTTTTTCCGTGACATCGTTCTTATAACACTTAATATTAATCAAGCGGAACAAACGCTTGCCGACTTTGACAAAGCCAATGGAACGATTGGTCCGAATATCTTCGAATTCTCCACTTACGTCTATCTAGGTCAATTAAATCAGCATGATAAACGGCTCAGCTCCAGAGTTGAGCGGAAAGAAAGTAGCGACTTGAGGAGCTTTCAAGAGCATCGAGGATGTAGTGAAGAGAACAAAGAGCACCCGACCCCATGCCCACCTTTTCGACTCAACAGTTCTTCCTGCCCCAACGTGGCCCGGTCAGAAATCTGGTCGTTGCATACACAGGATGAACGGTCACTCAGCGTTATTAACGCGTAGTCGAATGGACGATGCTAGGAGTATCCAGAGCCGAACAAATGAGGAACGGATGCAGAGCTCCAACCTGCGACAATGACCAAAATTCAAGGATGCTGTTCTATACGCCAAACAGGGAAAGATAAGGTGGGTTGACGTAATGCGTGTGAATGACAACCGTTGGAAAGGAGCCGTGAGTGATTGGATTTCTCGTGATATCTTCTGAACTGCATGAAGACCACGAACCCGATAATCAGAGTTCTTCATAAAAACCTTAGAAGAAATGTGTGACCCGTGACCCTCAAAGAGTCCATAAAGCGAGCAGATTCCACTGAGCTGCTATTGCACGCGTCAGGGAAAAATGAAAATTTGCTGGCGCCCGCTCGAGTCATCCGGCGATCAATGGGACTACGGGTGATAGAGACGACAGGAATTGAATTAGTAAATTCTTCTTCACAAAATGTGAAAATGTGAATGTTCATTTGAGAATTATTATTAGAATTATTCAGCTGTAGCTAGACTTGTTGCGTGCATGCTTGGAAAGTGATTCATCAACTTATTGGAACTCGGGAGGCACGACAGCGGATAGGTGACAGAGAGATTGAACACGATCGATTGTGGACCATTGATTCGGATCACAGGCTACGATGAAAACGAAGAAGTTGGGACGTCATCCGAGTAAACATCCCTACCAACCTCATATTAACTTAGCAATATAAGAATATATTGATTACAGAAGAGATATTAAGCCATGTTGATAATGTTGAGAGACTTCCAAATGAAACCTAAACACAGGTGAGCCAATGATCATTATTGTCGTGGTTCTGGTAGAAACTCATTCATAAGGTGTCCAACCTTTCTCTGATTTGTGTAGGAAGGTGACTACTTCAAATGACAACCAAGTAATGCATAGGTTAAGATTCCAGAGAAAAATGGAAAAATTACGAAATCCACGAAGGACTAGTTTGACGGAAACTCTATTTCAGATGAGAAAATTGACTGTGGTTTTATTTGTGAAACTGAAATAAAATGGACAATTTTTCCTTCTTTGGTACTCCAAAATGTTTGCTTTGAGAATGCAGTCGTCTTCATTGTCCTGCCGGACAAGCTGGTAAAGAGGGACCACCTGGGCAAGATGGTGAACCAGGTGCACCGGGCAAGCCAGGTGCTCCAGGCAAAGACGGCGAAGATGTCGAACTCGGCTCTCAGGTTGCCAAATTCGTCTATAAATATCATACAGCTTGTATTGTAACTGTCCGCTGAGCATACTGAGACTCTGAGCAACTAGTGGTTTACTGTATTACACTTATTGTTATTTTATATTGATACGAACT
Organism: Angiostrongylus cantonensis; assembly: GCA_009735665.1. Taxonomy (NCBI): domain Eukaryota; kingdom Metazoa; phylum Nematoda; class Chromadorea; order Rhabditida; family Metastrongylidae; genus Angiostrongylus; species Angiostrongylus cantonensis. Next base: position 679,727 of record MQTX01000134.1, read on the forward strand.
GTCTTCACAACACTTTTTACTTGTATCATTGCCATACATCCGTTGTCCCCGCGGGCCCTCGACCTACGTGTGCCCCGGCTGCCACTTGAGAACTTTACTTTCGTCACAGATGCAGCTGAATGTCAGTCCGACTGATTCACCATGGAACCTTGGGATTCATCACATGCAGGAGTCGATGATTATAGATGAATCCTTTCCAAACAAGGCTGAAACCAGTTATCCGACCCTGGAAAGAGGGGATTTGTCGGGGCTTTATCCAGTTCGGGAGCGAGGTAAGCACACATGCATTACAAGGCATCTCTAACTACTACGCTTTCTTCATTCTAACGTTAGCAATAAGATGTTCTAGATAATTGCAACAGTGGGGACTGTGACGTGTTATGCAAGGACATTTCTCTGTTGTAAAATAAATCCGATAGGAACAATCTTTACACTTGACTTTTCATTGGACTTCTGCACAGAGACCTGGAGATCGTCGTTTGGCTGAAACCTGGTTGAATTAACTCCCTTTTGCACATCGCAATTCAACACTCGGAAGCTGTCACCTTCAACACAATCAAACTATATACATGTATTGTTAAAACCTTTACCGTAGAGTCAGAAAGAATTGTTGTTGGGAGCAATAGAATACTGAGTGAATTGCTATGTGGTAAGGATCACCCACTGGAACATGGACGAGCTTGTTGAACTTATGGGAGAGTAGGAGGAGTACACACCGACCAACTGAGTCACTGCCACTTGTTGAAAATCCGCTCCACCGCTCCAACGAAAAATACGGAAGTTTTTGAGGAAATATTACAATGTAGAACAAAAGTCGTGAATTAAAGTTTCGCAGGAAACGTTGTGGTGAGAAAGATTTTTGTTGTTTTCTCGAAAAAATGTTAAGGGACCTGTTAGAACTTTATTTAGAAAACGAGAAGAGAAGGAACAAAAATTGGGAACATTTAAAGTTTTTGAGAAATCTCGGAGAAACTAATCTATCTTACACGTATTTTGCTGCCAAGCAAAACGTCTAAGATATCAGTGTTTTAGCCAGATCTGCCTTGCTCAATTTGTCCAACTGGCCCACCTGGTCCTCGAGGACCTCAAGGTGAACGTGGCTTAAGTGGGAAATCAGGAAATCCAGGGCCAAGCGGTAAGGGCTTTGTACCAGAGCAATTGTACACCAAAAGTTTGCAATTTTCTTATTACACATTTTTCTTATTCAACCAAAGCTGTCAAAAATGTTGGCATTTTAGAACTTTTCACGGAGTATTTTGATTTGTTTATATTTTTCTACAAATTATGAGCTATAATTACCAATTTTCTTGATAAGTAGGCAGAACGTTATTACTGTACAATTTATTTGTCCAAAAGCTGACATTTCGGCAGCTCTCGTCTTTTTCAGAGTCTTGAGAAGCCAACTTAATTGCAACCTGGTCAATCAATCACCTCCATAACTTCAACAGAAAAACCAAGATGTCTAGATTTCAATCACAATTGAAACAAAGTAGCTACTTTTCACATTCAACGTCCTATATGTGAATTCCACTGAGTCTTCCACGTAGCGAACAACCGTCCAAAGTTCACATAAATGGATAATGTACCTATCTCACACTAGAATATCACTGAATATCATTCTTAAATATTGTGTCATATCACTTTCAATGCCGAAGTACTCCTCCGTGCAAGTCATTTTTGGTTCCTTGGAATGTAATATATCCAGAATGTTGCAAGAATTTCACGCTCTTTCACACCTTTAGACTCCACCCAGTTCGTAATTTCCTGTAGGACCATCTATGCAAAAGGATAAACGATAAAACACTCTGCGTTGATCAATCTCTGAGAGATGCGCCATGCATTCGATTTCATTAATTGGAGGTGACTGAATGCATATCTGACCTATACAATGACTCGCGGTTGCCTACCGATGAATCGGGCCATGCTGCTATCCTCTCACACAAGTTCAGTGCCAATTTGCCGACTCCGGAGGGATGGAAGGCTTGGTGAGCCACCCGCGCTAGGATCGATCCCACGTGTGTGTTGCAGGGCGCCTCCAACTACTGCGTCACACGCGCCCTTGACTATGTACAACTCAAAATTACATACTCCCAAACGATAGAGACGGTGATTGCATGTGTTTGGATACGATTTGCCTGATTTCTTATCCTGAGTCCGGAGACGAATATGTTGGCGAAGTGTAGGAAGACCACTCTGTATCCGTAGAAAGGAACACCTAATTGTTTGAAAATTATATCAAAGTCTCCGCTAGGCGCGCATAGGAACTAGAGACGCAGTGGGGAAGACCTTGAAGTAGAAATCACCACCTCGCACAGGAATCTAAAACTGCAGTGCGCGAAACACTCGATGCGTTCTGGATAAATCCCAAGAATCCAACAGTGAACAATGCCTGATTATCAAGCATGATCTCGTGTAACATCTCCGAATGACACTCTAACGTGAAATAGACACGTTTTCTAACCATGTGAACTCTGTGCAGTCAGTCTCCATGTAAAAGACTCAGTGGAAAGCTATAGAAAACGTTCCAGGTTCGAATAAGTTGAATTGTTTCCAGTGCGACCAAAGCTTAGGCTTCATGGTATTTCTGTTCAGCCGATCTGAAGTAGGCGAAATAGGCGAATCGTCACCTTTTGTGGGTTAATGAGTGGCACATAGCAACACCGTGTGTGCCTATCAAGAAAACATCGATTTATTGATTAAGGGCGAGGTTGCTAGAAAGTCGGTCATAAAAATTCTAAGCCATGCTTGGTTTTTTAGGCGAAAGTGGAGACTCTGGAATACCTGGTACTGTTGGAACAGCTGGATACCCCGGTCTTCCAGGATCACCTGGAAGTAGAGGAAATAGAGGCGCACCAGGAGAAAACGCCATAGGTGAATCTTTTTAATTGAATCTATCTTTACAAATAGGCAATACTTTTCTCTTCTTTTAGATGCTTCGGAGATTGTTTGGGAATTGTTGCTATACAGCTTCTTTCGCGTAAATGACGAAAATTCCATTTTCTAGCTGGTGAAGGAGTGAAAGGACCTCGTGGTGTACCAGGCAGTCAAGGACCGAGGGGACCACCTGGTGCTTCTGGACGTCCTTCCAACCTGAGAGGAGCTCCTGGCGTGCCTGGACCGAGAGGGGGAATCGGGAAAACTGGAAAGGTGAGACAGAAGACAAAAAAAATCTGTTGTGAAATAAAGACACTACATGAATACTAGGATTCCTTGCCTTGTTTACTTAAGTGAAAATTATAGAAATTATGGAAAGATGCGAATTTATTCAAAATCGTTGTGAAGAAAAAGAAAAACTTGAATCCTTGTGTTGATTCCTTTTTTTACGAAACCGTAGAACAGGTCCCAATGATACCGCGTTTTTTAATAGAGCGCAAAAGGATCTATAGCTTGTAATCTATACCGTTAACTTAGTCGCGTGATATTTCACCACCTCCTGTCATGGTTGAGAGCTCCTTACAGTGAATAAAAAGATTTCGTGCTTTTCAGTTTGGAGTTTACGGTGAAAAGGGTCCTCCAGGACCTCCAGGTGAGCCAGGAATGCCGTCCGCCTACTGCCCTTCGGATTGTGGAGTGAACACAATCTTATCCGGAATTCTGAATGCTGACATCACGGTGATCATTGCTGTTTTGGCACGCACAGAATTAGCAATACCAGCGAATCCTTTTTATTCTTTATTGCAGTCCGAATATTCCTCACTCGATAAAGGACAACAACAGGAAGCTCCCTCAGAAATCGCTTTCGAGGAGGAGTCTTATCGGAATTTCTTCAAGGAATAGGGCTCTTCAAGGTTTTGCACATGTGAGCTTTTGAAAAAAGCAATTTTTAATTATTGCCTTTTTTTGGAATAAATCATTTTGCATTTAATAGTGTTTTCCACACTAATGCAATACTGAACGAACACTTCTTCAAGCGGTAAAAATCACTCCAGTGCAAAAAAAAACGGGTGTACACACTTAACTTATGGAAGAGTGTTTACAACAAAATGCAGTATAAGTTCCCAGGATCGACTTTTCGTTAACGTCGGTATTGGAATATGAATGCGTTGTTTACTTGTTCAGCAAATTTATTGTTTAATATATTTCTTACGAATACAATAGCGTTCGAGAATATTCTTTGTACCTTGCAATATTATATACCATTAGATAGCTGATCTCATGTTTTTCCAACCATGTTTTCGTATTTTGTCAAAAGTTAAATTTTTCTTTACCAATTTTGAGCTTTGCAATTTTAAATGTCAAAAACGAATTTCTATCAAATGTTCTTTTATGAGTTTAAACTTGGTCGAAGTGTAGTAGAGACGGCTCGAAACATTAATGAAGTCTGGGG